>MU227225.1:2684337-2749548 GCA_018584345.1 Thuja plicata
AGACACAACCCTTATTACAAATTATTTTGAAAAAACAATAAATTAACTAAAAAATAACTACCTAACTTTCGGATTTGGCTTTGGAAGAAAATACAAAACACCTCGTGAAAATCTAATATTTCTGTTGGAGATAGGAAATGTGATTTCCCGAACTGTGTCATTTTTAGAATTTTAAAATGCAAACATCTTTAGCCTCTATCGGCATCATTTTTGTAGCAGGTCAAAATTCCAACATTTTTTGAAGGCTTCGATTAGTTAGTTCTATTTATTTGTGTCATAAAGCTTCCTTCCTTTGATTTTTTTAGCATGGAGAAACTTTCTTCTTGATAATGGATTGGGACTTCTAAATTATCAAAATTTAGGGTACCACTAGTGGCTCTTTCTGGAGATGTATGATCTCTATGAGCATAGCGAGATTCCAGCTATCTCTGGAAAAGCATACCAAGTATCCACACTTAATCTAATGCAAAGTGAAATTGGGTGGCCCCAGGCCCCCCCAATAAAATTGAACACTGCTTATTTCCTCTGTCAAACACATAATTCTTGATCATGTAATACCTTGGATCTCCCAAATACGATACCACCATTCTCATGGACAACATCCATTTCTTTATTAACATGCTTTGACTTTTGTTTACCCTTAGAAAATTCAGTAGGTGCACTATAGTCCTTGCTAAATATAATATCCCCATGCATTTGATCAACCTTACAAGTAACTAGATTAAGCTCTTCTGCTTGGATTCCTTTACGTACACAATCTTCCCTATACTCAAGATGTTGTTTCTCTTCACAAAAATGATTTGGAGATAACTCACATTCAGGAAATTCCTTCTTATCAATAATTTGATCAAATAGGATACTCGGATAATGTTTAGAACTAATCTTCAACACATTCTCCTCATTATGTATTTTTTATTCCATCTCATCTTCACATGTTTGATACAACTTCTGCTCATAGGATGAAATAATGCGCGTCTCACTTTCTTAATACACTTCCCCATACATATTTTGAGTTTCATCAACTTCAAAATGATCACTAGGCCCACTGTCTTTATCATGATGTTGATGGACTTGATTGCATATAAAATATTCTTCAAATAATAGATTCAAGGATATAGAAAACTCGGGCATATCTCCATGAGATATTTCATCTGAAACTTCTTTGTGTTCATATGTTGTATGTTGTTCTATTTCATCTCCATTATTTGATTCCTGAAATTTATCATCTTCTTCATCTAGTACCCCCTGAGTATGTACTGATCCATCAACTTGCTTATCATGGTGCATTGAGAAAAAAAATTGACCACTCTTCTCAACATGTTTTTGATATTCCATATCTAGTAAAAATGAGATTTATTCTATACTAAAAAGATCTTCTTCCTCATCATCATGGTCATTGATACCTGTTTCCATGCAAATCTCACTACGTACAGATTCTTTTTCAATCTGATCTGAATTTTCTTCCTCTATGTCATCATTATTTTCTTCCCTCATTACTTCACATATTTGCTCAAGAAAAACTATTAGTTGATAATCATGGTAGATTCCTAACTCACAAAGTTTATCCATTAATTCCCTTCCTAGAGGCCTGATATCTGAAGGTATTTTCTGATAAATACTTATCATTCTCACGAACAAATGTATTGCATATTCTCCTTCATATCTTTCAAAATTGAAGAATGTATCCAAGGGGACATGTACAATTCTTCTTCCACAATGTAATTTGGATCTTCTTCCATGCTGCAACTTTGGTCTTCATATCATTCATAGCACATGTTGACTTCTTCACCACTGACATCATGAAACGTATAAAGAAACCATTTCTCAAACTGTCTCTGTGATGAGATACATTGTGTGGGTAGTGATTCATATACTTGTCTGGAATCATCTTTTAACATCCAGACAAATAGCCTCATCACCTGATCCTCTATAGAAACCTCATAATCTTCTATGAATGTATAAAATGCATCCAAGTGTTGTAGTGTCGATTCATCCCATTCACCATGGAACTTTGGTAGAAGTTGTGAAATTTTAGGGGATAACTTATTAGGGATGCATTGAAATCTCCTAAGATCCAATGGCCTGATACCATCTGGAATAAAAGTATTTCTTTGAAATGAAGGATACATTTGAAAAAACAATCCACCATCTCCTTTTGAGTCTTCTCCCTCAGTAGATTCACTGACTGAAATGCTTTGTTAAATAGAGTCACCACCTTCTTATCAGAAGGAAAATACTTACTGTCTTCTGAGTTCTTTTCTCCTAGTAGAATCCTTAATATATCACCAGATCTTCTAGGTAAAATACAAAAATATTATTTTGAACAACTCCCCAGTAGAGTCGTCAATCTGTTGGTGCTCAAATCAATAGATTGGATTTCCTATGGACTTGCCAATCCAATGCTGGGAAACCCAACTGATTTGGCCAACTAACATGTCACAACCAAGGCAAGGTTGGAACTTCTACAATTCTGGCTCTGGAAAACCAAGGCTGGTAGGCCTATACCTTGACTTATCCTTCAAGTTACAAGGTATTTTATAGCAGATAAGAAACACTTCAACCTTCTCTCTCAAGTATAATAAGGCACTTGAAAGAAATCTAACTGAAAGCAATATGTCATGAACTAGTAAACAGAAATACTTTATGTAATTGAAAGAATGTTTAGTAAATGTGTATGTAATTTGAAATGAACAGATAGATAAGATATCACAAAAATATAAGCAATGAAATAATGACCATAATCCAATAAGGAAGAAAGACCAGTGCCTTAATCAACCATCGGCAATAGAGTCAAGATCATTTCAATCTTATGTTCAACCTCAGAGACAGTTTTACAAGAAAACCTATCACTTCAAAGTTGTTATGAAATGAACATGCAACCTTGAAACAAGTTCAAAGATATTTCAAAAGGATATGAATTCTCAGATGACAGACCAATTGACTAAGGCCTCAATCAACAGAATTTAACCATGCAAAATGAGAAAACCAATTGATAATCAAGACTATGAACCGAACCGGGAAGTATACACATCAAACTATCACTTTGAAGAAGTTCTATTGATTTATCTGAGGGACTAATTGTAAAATGATAATGAAACTATTACACATGTGAAAGAAAAGGACTTATCTTTATTGATTTTGAAAAAATAGTACATCCAGGTCCATGTTGCACTTGTTGATAAAAACTATCCAAATATGTGAAATTGTATTATATTGTATTGTCCTCTCTTTCCATTTTACATTATGTATATATATGTGTCTGAGTGGCTTTCACACCTCTTTAGGGTGAAAAGACACAACCCTTATTACAAATTATTTTGAAAAAACAATAAATTAACTAAAAAATAACTACCTAACTTTCGGATTTGTCATTGGTCAAAAATACAAAACACCTCATGAAAAGATAATATTTCTATTGGAGATAGGAAATGTGATTTCCCGAACTGGGTCATTTTTAGATTTTTAAAATTCCACCATCTTCAGCCTCTGTCGACATCATTTTTGTAGCAATTCAAAATTCCAACATTTTCTGAAGGCTTCGATTAGTTATTTCTATTTATTTGTGTCATAAAGCTTCCTTCCTTTGATTTTTTCAGTACGGAGAAACTTTCTTCTTGATAATGGATTGGGACTTCTAAATTCTCAAAATTTAGGGTACCACCAGAATGGAAGGGGTCGGTTAAGGCTTACAAGTTTGATCACTTATGATGATCTTACCCTATTATGAGTGACATGTTTAGACTGGTTAAGGTCTACTTTGTTAAGATCTTTAGCAACATTGTTTAGTGTGAACTCGGTTAAGAGGTTTACAAAAAGGATTGTTAAATCCACCTTCTCTAAGGATTTCTTCTATTTGCTACACTTGTTAGATTGTAGTAAAAAATACTTATTGACCTGAGGATATGTAATCTAGAATTGCTGATTACAGATCCATTAAAGATTACAATATGATGTATCACCTATAGTGACTGATTAATACCTATGTTCTACTGGGTAGCCTTGGACTTGTTCTTGGTAACTGATTTCATCTTTTTCTATCCTTGTGCATAAAACTTTGTGTCTGATACATAGATGTCTCTGCGGCTACAATCATCACCACATCATCTTGTTCTGATTGATTACACATTTATTTGTATAATGAATTTGACCTAAATAAGTTTCACGCTTTTCAATGATAACTCTATGATCAAAGGTTTACAACTTGACCTTGATCTCCTAGTTTGCATGTTTTCAATCAGTTAGACTGATTAAAACAATTACAATTAGTTTACTTGTCCCTCAAGAAATGGATTTAAAGATAATCTTTAAGCTAAATATAAAAATTAAGTGTTTTATCTGAAGTGTAAGTTAGATCCACATTTCTCAGAATAAAGTTGTCTCTCGGTAGACTGGTGCTTGGGTTTCTCTGTAGTCTGCCAATCGGGTTGCTCTGTAAACTTGTCTGTCGGGTTCCTCTCTTGTCTGCTCTGTCGGTTTACACTGTTGACTGCTCTGTCGAGTTACACTGTAAACTTTTGTCGGGTTCCTCTGTGAATTATGTTTGTCGGGTTCCTCTATACTTAACATTTTCGGTGACCTCTGTTAACTGTTGTGTCAGGTTGCACTATAAACCTGTCTTTTGGTGATCATGTATCGACGGTTCAAAAACTATTTCCTTTGCATACTAATGGCAAAATATGTCATCATATTCTAATACTCATGGGGTAGATTTTTGAGGTTTATCCATAGTTGAAAATCTGTGAGGGTTTCTTTCGTGGTGTCAAAGTTTGGCTCCCATTTTTTAATGAAAACTCCCTTGCCTTCAATGAAGTAAGGCCCCGACTGCAGAACAAAATATTTTAGCTCCTTGGTAGGGCATAACACCATATAGAATCTATTAGTGAGCATTTTGAGGGTGCAATTCAGGATACAGTGATTGAAAACCCATTTTTTAATTTTTTCATAGGTCGGCCAAGCCCCAATCCATTTCATAACAAATGCTTTACATCTAAATATTTCTAGAGATTATAACTACATTCCCTAAGATCAATTTGCAAAAAAAGGGAAAACAGGGTTGTTAAGGTTTGGGACTACCTCTTTTCCTCCCAGGTTTTGTGTAGCCGGTTTGGCCCTCCAAAACTTATGCTTGAGATCTCTAAACTTGACAAGGATCAATTTTTGAGGACCCTTCCCATCCCCATTGGACTAAAAAGGAGTGAAAAATCTATTTCTTCTCTCTAAATCCTGCCAAGCTTGAAAGTTTTATTGTGGAAATCTATTGAAATATCTGGTTCGATTGTTTAATGGCCACCGTCTCCCCAAGTTGCCTTGGTAGGAAAAGCCTTCATGGTGCCTGAATCCATTGTTCAAACCAGACGACCGTTACAGTCTCCACTCCATGCCTTCGACAACTAATGCAAAAATATTGAGTAGATTCCATTCTTTTTGACAAATAAATGCAGAGTGATTCTTTTAAAGATGGATGATTGAAATGATTTACGTATGATGTCCTTTTATGCATGTCTTAGTTATAAAATCTTGAATATTCTTCCATGGAAGACAAGAGTAACAACTAGTTATGATTTATTCAAATAGAGGCCATAATTAATTTTGAAATTGAACCAAATAAGTTAAAATTGCACATGTGATCCTCACTGAGTAAGATTATAGCTATGGTCTTCATTTTAGTAGAGAAAATACTAATCTAAATATTGGGAATGTTACAAGAAAAGATAAGATATGTGTTTTATTTTAAATTTAAATATGAGTTCATTATTAAGAATAGTATGTTAAGACAACATACATAGAATACCCATACAAAATGGTGTAAAACAAAAGATGAAGTATAAGAAATAATCCTTCCAAATAATAACTAATGAAGCTAGAGCATATATAACATTGTACACATATAAAAAACCATATCATACAAATAAAAATTGATAAATTTGAAATATATAAAACATTATGCATATACTTAAATGTGTTTAATCTCGTATATTTCTAAATAATGTATATATTTTTTTCCCTTTTAATGAACGAATAACTTGTATGTGAAAATATTATACAAATATATTGTGTATGTTGGTGTTTATATTTTTATGAGTCATTATGATGGTTCGATTTTTAATTATATTGGATTAAGACCTTTCCTTTTTATATATTATTATTTTAGAGGGGAAGTTTTAAGAGGAGGCAAAACTTTACTGTTCTTTTATTTGTGAATTAATGGTTGACTAGACATCTCACCAAAAAAAATTTCTAAAAAAAAAATTTATACATTTTTCATAATTAAAAATATTATAAAATAAATTAATATTTAAATAATATATGTAAGAAATTCAATCAATAATCAAATTCTACTTCTAATTTAATGCTAATTTATAAATAAAAATCTCTTATATATTAAAGAGTCCCTTAAAGAGATTGTCACAATACAACTAACCTAATGTGTATGAGGAAAAATTAAGATCCTATTAACTATACAAAGTCAAAAGAGATTGTCACAATAAAACCAACCTAATATGTATGAAGACAAATTAAGAACCTCGTAATTCCACAAAGTTGAAAATATTCTCACTATACAACCAACTTAATTTGTATGAAGAGAAATTAAGAACCTCAATATTCTACAAAGTCAAAATTTCCTCACAATACAAGTAATCTAATTTATGAATGAAGACAATTAAGAACCTTGTTATTCTAAAAAATCAAAAGGAGTTTCACATTGCAATCTATACCTACCTAATATATACAAAGAAAGATTAAAAAAACCTCTTAATTACACAGAAAGATTCAAAACCCCCCTTTCTTTTCCACCACCCTTATATATTTGGAAGTTATATAATTTTTCTTTCCAAAAAAAATGTATTATTTTTTTTATAAGACTTAGTGATAAAAATGATAATAAATTGAAATATTCACTCTATTTGAAATATTTTCCAAATTTTATTATTTTTGTTGGATTTATTTAGCTATTCAAATGGAAGCACAAACTTTAGAGTAAGACTTATTCAATTAAAATTCAAAGATTGAAGGGTGTCCATTATTAGAGTGTGCTTCTGGATTCAACTCTGTGGATTTTATTTGCATCAACATTCGTATCATACTCAATGATCCATCATCACGATGAGAGAGAGTTGTAGAAAGATATTGGAAAAAATTGTTGTCAAAAGATATCCATTCTACTAGTCACATAGACACAATCTCAATCCCATTCTTATGATATTAAGAACTTACTTAGAAAAATTGATCCTTAATAAACTCATTCAAACTTTTCCATTTCTTCAATAATCCAAAGAGACAATCATACTTTTCAATTTTAATTAATTACAATTATTTTAAAATGCAATATATATACACGTGTTTAATACACATAAACGCGTGAATTGGCATTCGGGTCGTCTAAAATCACGGCGCCGTTTCTAAGAAAAGTCAAGAGTCGAGTTCGTGGAAAATGGTATTGTTCCCTAATACACAACTAAAAGGGGTTTTGTTTTTTTTTGTTAAAAAAAAACGTTGTAGTTCGTTTTTCTAGGTCAAAGAAAGAAAATTGACTTCGTAAAAGTGCATGAAATACTCGTTCAAAATTGTAAGGAGTCATCTACTAGACTTGATGTGCTGATCTCCTCTAGAGTTGTCAAGAATAATTTATACTCTAAACATGTGTGACGTTATTGTAGTGTATTGTTGTGAATTTACACAAACAATTTTGCAATGCTACTTAGAGGCCATTGAATATCATTTTACATGTTGTGAAGTAGCATTGTCCTGTATATAGTTATTTTTATCCGGTCTTTATGAAAAGATATGGCAAGCCTTCTAATATGGCAAGCATTTGTATGAGTCATCCCTTTGGAGATGAGTATTATGGTAAGGGCAAATGTATTTAGATATTATGAAGTAGAATAAAATAAAGTAAATTTTATTTTGTTTTATTAGGATATAATTATATAAGTGAAATTAAAGTATGACTTTTATATTTTAATGGTAGTTTAAAATTTAATAAGTAGGAGATATTTTCTACAACAAGTCGAATTGTGAGATTCAACTATGTAGCTTATTGAGTCAAATTCATTGACTTGTGTTTCATGACTAGTGGTTCACAAGAACTTATCTTTCATGAGAATGAATGGAACACTTAGCATTCATTGCATCTAGGTGATGTTCACTAAGGTGAAGCATTGGGTCTTCCTAGGAAGTCACTCATCCCAGTACTACGACAACTCAAGTGTTCTTAACCATGGAGTTTGCTCCAAGGTTAAGCCCACTTAGCTTGCGACCCCACTTAGTTTAATTCCTATTAAATTCGTCAAATAGTTTTAATAGTGAATCGTATGTAGATGAAGGTTGATTAATTAATGTAATTAAAAAGGAATGAGATGTTTGTATTTTTTTTGTGTAGTAATGGTTTGACTAAAATTGAGAACTAGAATATAAAAGATTGGAAAATTGTAGCAAAGTTACGCAAAGAATGTAGAATATTACAACTACAATAAGGATAATGGCATGTGGCTTACTCCCAAATGGAATAATTTCATGAAGAGTAGATCATGTGATTTATTATAGTCTTCAACTAATGTGATGTTTTAAATCAACTTACCTTCTCTTTGGACCTATCTCTAAATAGGGTTGTGCTTAGAAGTGTAATGAAACTTCCTTTAAGCAAGATGAGATGACAAATCCTCACTTGAAAGAAAATGAGATAAAGAATCCTTGATTGCTTTAGTAGCATTTAACCTCCTAAAAAAAACTTGATATTGGAACACAAGTAAATGTGAATACAGATTTTGATTTGATGGTGAATTGATGAATTTATATAATACAAAGATCTAGCTTCCATATACGTTTGAATTGAAATTTTTTCTATTATTCAAGTAATGATTTTCTAGCTGGATTATCCACTAGATTGCAATGGCCTACTAAAGATAAATGCATGCCCAAGGTCAATTAGTTCAAAGTTTTTAGCTTACAAGTTAACAAGATAATTACTCGCTTCTAGATGGATGAGATTCAAATGGAAGGATTCAAAATTTAAATGTAGTTAACTAGATTATGTCATTTGGGTTGTGCCACATGGCCTAATTTAAGGCCTTAAATCACCAAGGGATGTGAGATTTGATTGTATTCCCTATCTACATATTAGTCTAAATTCAAAAAAAAAAATGATATTGAATAAGAATGTTAAATATGGTTGAAGAATCAATTTATTTTAAAGTACATATTCAAAGGATTCATAGAAAATTTTAAAGTGATTTTTTTTAGTTTTCATCCATGTTTTAAGTATTTATATTTTTCTTTTGTATAATTTATATAAGATGCAAAATTATTTTCCACATGTCAATAACTAAAATATTCAATTGGAAATAGAATAATTAATTTAAGTAAAGAGGATTATTAACATCTATGAGTTGAAAATGATAGAGCATACAAAAACAAAAGAGAAGATGAAAGAGAAGGGTAAAAGATAAATATAAATAAAATTGAAAACATATTCAATTAACAATGCTCAACATTAATAATAAAATATTATACATGAAATAGAAAAGTAATAGGCAATATTTCTCAAATAATTGATCTTAAATAATAAAATATTAGACTTATACAAAAATAACAAAGTAAAATTCTAGATGCATCGTACATGTAGATTTTATGTATTCTACAAATAAATGAATTAGTGTATATAATATAGAATGATTACTGTAATTTTTTAAAACAAAAAAAAATGAGAAAAAATGTAAAACAATAAATATAAAGTAATTGAAAAACATAATATTGATTGTATATTGATGAAAAGTAGTCCTTTGGGGTCATATTGAGTCCTTCTTTCTTCTTTCACTTTCATCTTTTCTCTATTTTAGAGAGAATTTTTGTGTCAGTAGGTTTTATCCTTTATCTTCATTTGTGAGAAGTTATATTTATACATGGGTATGCAATTTGGCCTACTAGTTGAGATCCATCATCCTTGCATCATCTATGCATCTTTGCATTTTTTCATTTTCTTACTTTTCCATGGGTTGCACTTAAGGAGGTGTTGGTGTGAAAAGGATTCTTTCCTATCCAATTTACCCTTTTGTTGTGTGAACAAGACATATCATCTAGAACTAGTCATTTTTTAGGAACTATTCATACATATTCATTTTACTTAGGGATTTTGAAATATTTCTAGAAGCATCAACTAGTACACATACAATCTTATCCTCTAATTGTTGTATGTCACAAGATTAATGCATTTGTCAAATCATACTACCAGTACTGCCTTGTCACCGTGTCTATATAAGCAAGATCTCTTATTGTACATTTTGAGATACATTATAATTTATCTTACACCATAATCAAGAAATTATTTCTCTTGTTTCTCTCTTGTTGAATATAAATTTTGGTCTTACAAGTAATCCTAGGTGCTTGAGTCCTTTGGTGACTCTTACTCCGTTAGTTAATTTTTCTTGGGTTTGTGTGATGAGGTTCTTTAAATAGAGGATCAAGAGTCTTCAAAATCTTCTTCTTTTTTCAAAATGATCTAAAGTCTTTTAACTTGGCCTAAAGCCTAAGAACAGTTTCACTTATCCAATCAAGATTATGAAACTTTTGAAGTGGTGCTTGATTCTACTCTTCCAAAGAATATCATAAAAATGAAGTTGAATCTTTCAAACCATGGTGCAAAGATTGGAATTGGTATCCTAATATACACCATATCACAATTATAAGCCTTGCAAAGGCTATTTCTGGATTTTAATTCATTTTCCAATGGTGTCTACTTCAATTAAAGATGGCTATTGCAATTTTGTTAACAACTTATAATTTTGTACTGTTTAGTCAACTACAAAGATTGCACCTTTTGCTTGGTATACTATTTTTCAAGGCCTTCAATTGGCTATAGATTACCCTATTGTTTGGTCATTAGGAGTCTATCAATCATCTTTTTTAGTTTTATTATAGAGCTCCAATTGTTTGTGCATGGATTCATAATTTTTTCAAGGCTTTTCATCTTGAACCATTTTCTTGGCACGTGATTTTGTTAGGGGACTGATATAGAAACCCTTCTAGATTTACTTGTATCTGGCATGCATTTTGCATAGAAATTATTTTTAGCATTTGGAAGGACCAAAATGTTTCTCAATTCTCTAGATGTTCTATCCATCCTAATTTCTCACTTTATACTACATTCGTGAATTGTTATAATGTGTGTATGCATATTTAGGTGCAACCCAACAAGATTGCACTTGAAGTTATACATCTTCACATATTGCTAGATCATTGTGGTAATGCCCCATGTATTATTTTTATAGTCCCTTTGACTCTTGCCTGCAATTTACTCAAGTCAATTTTGATATTCATTCTCATGTTTCTCCACCTCCTGTGAGAAGAGAACATGCTCAGTGAGGATGATTGCAACACACTAGCCATTGTTCTACTTCTCCCCTACGTTTTAACTATAAGACTAGGGGTTGGTTGAGCTCTAGTGAGTTCTCTCGATTGGCTCTTGCTATTTCTCATATTCATAATGCGACTAAAGATATATAAAAATATGATATTATAATATTGGTTGTGATCCTCTTATAGGTACTTTAGACCCATTGGTGTATGGAATGAAACCAAATGACCAAAACTCCCCTCCTCCTCCTAATGCTCTTGCACTCACTACTTAATAGTATTTTTTTTTTTTCTTATTCCAATTTATTGCCCCATTTAAATATTTAAAATGTGACTATATATATAGTTGAATATCTGGTCAATTCTTCTTGGACTCCACCAACCACTTGAACACCATCAACCAAGTCAAAGTGAGGCCAAAACAAAAGTTAGGGAAAAGTAGGTAGGTAAAGCCTTGCATAAAGATTATTGCGAATATAATGTGGAGAGTTGGTAGCTTCCTTCCCACTACACATATTACAAACGACAAATACAAAACCTAAAACGTGACTCTTTTACCTGTGCAATGCATTTTATACTATATTTTCCGCACGCTTTCTTCCCATCTTCATATCATTCATAATTTGCTCCTCCCTTTTGCCTTTCTCGGTTTCGCCAATTGGTAAACTTTACAAGAAACTATTTTTTATTTTATTTTTTATTTATAGAAAGTCGCTATTTGATTCACTCATGCCTATTAACCTGTTTAAAGAAACTAAAATGTACAAGTGTCTTATATGATTTATTTTATATTAAAAAATATCAAAGTTTGACTATATTGTCAACATGACATCACTCTTCGGTCTTTAATAAAATAATATCTCAACCATAAATTCTATATTTATATAGTAGTGCGAGATCATTCTTATGCCTTAGATACAATTATATTTCAAACATAATTTTCCTTGAAGTTAATGTATTCAACAAAAACTAATATTTCAATCATATTGTTGTTGAAATTAATATCACAAACAAGACACTCATATTTCAATCATAATTTTGTTGAAATTAATGTCTTCAATGTCACAAATAAAACATTAAAATTGATAATAATAGTAAATATTTCATTTTTTAGTATTTTGTTTGAGAATGTTGCACTTTTAATATATTGATAGGTGATATACTTATATTTAAAATTTAGATTATGATTTGATTCTTATTTATTTTTATTTATATTAATTTTGTTACATTTAACATTTATTCATTATTTTTATATATTAGTTCATATCTATTTTTATACATTTTGTTTCTTGCATCAAATTATCATTTTACTTCTAATCATCATTTTCTAGTAGCTTGATATCAATGTGGTTCAATCTTAAGGCATAAATGAATGACCTTGAAATTCAAGATTCCAATTTAAAATTTAATGGCATATGCCCCTTCTACTAGTCGTTATGAGTTAATACGTGTTTGTGTGACATATTAGTAGTATTCATTGTATCTAATGTATGCTTAATGTATCTAATGTTTGGTAGTTACAAGGACAATACTTAGAGCACATTTCATTTTCTAAAGATAAAAAATAAAATCTAAAGTAATTATAACATAGGTCATCTACATATTTACAAATTTTCTTTTCAATAATTTTTCATAATGATTGACCCAACTTGCCAAAGAGGTTTGATCTAGGAGAACCCACTCACTAATTAAGTTAAAAAAACTCTTAAATGATGTTCTGACACCACCTTTACAAATGTGGATATCAAGAAAATGAAATCAAGTTCTTCTACTAGTATAAATTCTAATATATCATTTTTTAATGGTACAAATCAAATCCATATAATACATTAGATCTGCAATCAAGTCCATAATTTTTATATTTGAGTTTATGAGAATAAATTCTAAAATAGAAATAGACATCAAATCAAAGATATTGATTTTTGCATAATGGTGAACTAATTCTTCATTGCCTCAACATCACCTTTCCACCATAGACTCTAGAACTAAGTGCCCCTAACACTCACATTTAATTTTCTTGCATTTATTTCAATTACCTACCCCAACTCTTCTACCAAGATTAAATGCATGCATTTTCTTTGTATATTTACTCCAATTACCTACCCCAACTCTTTTAACTAGATTAAATTAATGCATATTTTTTATATTTATAACATAGAAAATTCATGTAATGCAATAATGTTAATTACATTTATTATTAAACTAAATATTTTCTTACATGACCCACGATTTTCCATTGGGTTTATCCTACTTTTTAGGTATTTGCGATCTAATTTTATGGCTAATTATGTGTCTATCATATAAGAGTTCCCATTGATTTTTTTGTGCTCCGTGCATTCATTCATTGTTAAACTTATTTTTAATATTTTATTTTTTTTTAATTTTAACCTTATCTTTCTCTTATCATATTATTCTTATTTGACCTCTAAGACTTTATCTTATATCTATATATATTTATGTTTAATATAGAAGAGAGATGAACAAATCTAGCTCGTAAATTAACCAAAACCAAACCTTCTTCTATAAAACATTGGAATACAAACCACGAGGGGTGTTATTCTTGACTAACTCCACTTTAAGAGAGTCAAGCAACTTGGTCTCTATTCCTTTGTTGCATGAAAATTCATTGATTATGTTAGGTTTGAGCTAAAATTAAGTCCTAAAGCATGCATAAGTGATCATATAAACTAGTACATCAAAAGGTCTATAAAAACATATAAATCTATAGGAAAGTACAAGAATGAAGTTAGGATACAAAGGTGCACCTCTGACAAAAATATAATCCTGAAACAATCATACTATGGAGATAGACCTGTCTTAGTCCACCAAGTTCTTTATTGTCATAAACTACCTATATCTAACATCAAAAAGCTCAAAAATATATATCCTCCAAAATTTAGGTCAAATTGGGAGGACTATGGTGCTATGTGCCCTTGTTTCAGATTTTTCTTCCAAATTTTCTCTTGTAATATTTTTTTTAGTTTTTTTTATTCCTCGTGTACCTACAAAGTTGGGATGAATCATGTAACTACACTTGTACATGCATAAGTGGATGGAAAATTGGTGTGGACCTTTCCTTAGTCAAACCCCTATTTTGGCGTTTCCACCTCTATTGATAGGCATGTTGGATTTGAGATTTATAAAAAATGTGTGCAATGAACTTTAAGTGTGTATAGGATTGTGACAAGAAAATATAATTCATAAACATAAACAAGAGCCATATTCAAGAATGTTAGAGTGAACCTTAGATGAGGAAATCAAAAGGCGATGTATAAATCAACTAAAGAATGCATGAATCACATAAATTATAATGAACGAAGGATAAATGTTAGATTTGAAGCTAAAATTTAGAAATGCAATAATAACATGAAATCATGCCAAATCCTTAAGGAAATGTACAAATTAATCATCAGCTAGTAATTTCCTATAACCTCCAACATTCCTTGAACTTTCATCATGACGAATGATAATTGATGAAGACTTGATGAAAATTTGATTTTGTTACTTCTCTTTCCAATTTATAGACCTATAGGCTCAAATATTATAAAGTCTTCTCATCATAAGTATAGAATAATCAATGTAAATCTCAAATGAGGAAAGCCTCTATCTTATAAATGAGTTATAAGGTTAAGGTTCGCAAAGAAAGTCAACATAAAATGGTCATAAAATAATCCAGACCAGGTCCTAGAATGTCAAGGCTGACACTTAAAATCTTTTTTAATTTCAATATATTTTATTGAGACTATGAAGCTAATCAACATAGTCCCTCCAAAATAGGCTAGATAGAAAAGTAGGATGCAAGATTTAAGGAACCTGATAATAGATCTAGACCAAATTTTTGAATCTGATGATGATTAAATATAAAATAGGATATATTAATTTTAAAATAGGATATATTAATTTTAAAATAGGATATGACTCATCTTCTTGAGTTGAGAAAAAATTCAAGGCTAGAAATGGTCCTAAAAATGTCTAGGGGAGCGGAAATTAGAGCAAGTGTTAAGAAGAGTGTGAAATTGGAATCATAATTAATGAGTATAATTTATGACACTGCAATTAGCCCCTACTGTAGTTTTCATATGATAATGCATGACTTATATTCAAGAAAAAGTATATAGAAAAAAAAGAATTCATGAAAAAAGGATATTTATAAGGATACCAAACAAAGCCCCTAGTATAGAAATTCCTACAATACAATGTTAGGAACTACTTCATGCAAAATTATTTATTGTTGATACATGATCACAAAGAGATGTAAGGGGGCTACCCCCCTTGTGGGCTCTGATCCCATAACTAGTTTTGGACTAGAGGCAACACACTTTGGTGTGGGTTTTCAGGGGCAACACCACCAAAACAAAATTTTATGTATTTATTATCAATTTAAAACCTAATAGTTTATTGTTAGGTCATAGGTCCAATGGTGGGTAATTTATTGTCATATTTTGATGGTTTTATCCCATGGTTTTTTAATATTGTTAACGGTTTCATTTTTTTGTGACTTCTAAATATTAGGTGTGTAAGACGCATTATGTTGTATTTTGAGTCTAATAGTTGTTGAGCTAACTCTACATCTATGTTGGTGATTCTCCTATGAGAAGCTTTTTGTGCAAGCATATTGTAATCTATTATTAATTTTTGAATAATATATTGGGTAGCTTTTGAAGTGTGATTTCTTCTCCCAAAAAGGGTTTTCTTTGAATAAATCATTATGTTGTAGTATGCATGCTATGTATATTTGTTTATGCTAAGTTTCTCTAATTTTTGTAAAGATTTGAGAATTTTTTCGCATAACCCTCTTCTCAAGGTTAGTGTGGGAAATTATTTCCCTTCCTTAATTTCCTTACAACTTTATTAGTGTAAATTAAAATCACCTATAATTCTTACTAAGAGTGATGTAATTTAAGGTTATATATATGTCCCCTATTTTTTATTACTCATTATGTAGGTAGAAATAGGGTATCATGTATACTACATTGGATTGTTAATGTAATTGACGATAAATGCTTCCAATAAGATAATTAATTAAAATAACACCATATCAAGGATCATATGGTAAGAAAAAGAGATGAATTATGGTTCCAATACAATAGATAAAATATAAATCAGAGCTCTCTATCTTAATTTATGATAAAATGCTTGAAGTATGCTAAAGTAGGGTTTAAGAGAATTTATCTTAAATAGTAAAATCTTTTGACTCTTTAACTATTCATTTACCTTATTTAATTTATCTTTATTGTAGAGGGGTTCACGGTATTGTGAGAGCATCGATGCCATGTAAGTGGGAGTATCAACCACCTAGAATAGAGATGTTGAGACAACATGTAATAAAGGGCACCTAAACTCGTAACGTAGGCCATATTGATTTTCCCATGTAGTTGACTTTTTATTTTTGAGTTAATTTGTATATTCAAAATGACCAAGATCGGGGCTATGTGGTTATATTTTTGGTTTCCATGAACCAGATTAGGTACCATGGTGAAATATAGGTTTCATAGTCCATATTGGGCATCATAGTCAAATTAAGGCATCATAGTTGTATTTAGGCATCATATTCCACACAGGTGTCCAGGGGATTTGCATGTAATTTGGGGAGAATGTTGAGAATTAAATGATGTGATGAAAAGTACTAATGAAATATATTTAATGTGATTTTAGGCTCTTCTAGCAATGTAAGAACACTTGAGTGGTCACATATGTAGTTTACTTCACATGACCAGGAGGATTCCCTTCTAGAAAGGTGGAGGTGTGTGGTGGGTCTATAGTATGTCCACTATGTGATATAATGTTGTAATTATCATGTTGTTGATGGAGCAGTGAGACACTGACACCTCTACCTTCCATATTTTGATGGGAGGGATGATCATAATACTAGAGGATGTGTTAAACATTTTTCATATCCTAGAGTGAGGCAAGACCATGAGGTCCATATAGTGCCAAATGCACTTAGATAAATTGATAATTTGACTAGATGATTAGACTAGATAGTCCATACTAATAGACATAAGAGGTTGAATACATCTACATTGGTTTCTATAGTTTTCCATGAATGTTTATGTTCTAACACAAATACTCATTGCTACAATCACTTTAGTCATAGTTCATAATGGGTAAGGCACTCATCTAGATGGAGGCCTTATACACACTACCTAAGAGATAGAGGAGAGTTGGACCATCTATGCATAGGGACAAAGCATGCTATTACATCTCTATTACATCTTAGAAAATTTGTGCACTATGAGCCATACAACCTCATGACCTAAAAATTATTCCAAGTGTAGTAATTTGAGCACATTGCATGCATGAGGCTAGTGGGATATCTAGTTGAGATTTCTTGGGTATGTCCATGAGCACATGTCTATCCGCTAAAGAGACTATTTTAGAATGGAAACTTGCTATATTAGAGAGTTTTATTTGATATTATTGGGCTTGTAGACATCACATGGAGGTCACATAGAGCCATGATGGTTTGGTTATAGCACACATAGTAGATAGTAAGGATGCAGTGAGATCAAATTCTCATTGATCACCATGAGTACATCGTCATG
This sequence comes from Thuja plicata, assembly GCA_018584345.1. Taxonomy (NCBI): domain Eukaryota; kingdom Viridiplantae; phylum Streptophyta; class Pinopsida; order Cupressales; family Cupressaceae; genus Thuja; species Thuja plicata. The sequence continues at coordinate 2,702,232 of MU227225.1, forward strand.
ACCTTATACTTTAATAGAGTGAAAATATTGTTTTGTTAGATAGATGGAGTTCCATATCAACATATTTGTGATAAGCTTGTAGTTCAGAAAGACTTAATGATGAGGCTTGATTGAATGAATAATATTTTGCCTTGAGTTATCCAAATAATGAGGAAAAACATTATCTTCCAATCTTAAATTATGATGATGTAAGTGTATCTTGAGTATACACTATATGTAGGAGCATAGATCATATATCCCCCATATTCCTTCAGGATCATCCTATTATTGATATGAGGCCATGGGCCTATCAGATACATGATTCAAAGGGCAAGAAGGATGAAGATGAGGATGAGGCTCAAGATCATGGTCAAGACCAAGATCAAGACCAAGACCAAGACCAAGATAAAAAAAAAAAAAGTTAAAATCATGATCAAGATAATAATCGATCAATTGAAGAGGATAGGTGGAGGAGAGAAAAGGAGAGAGAGGAGGAGGATGCACCACTAGATATAAAAACCTCTCATGTACATATATAAAAATTACTATCCTCTTCATGTGGGTACATAGTAATTATGGGCATAGGGAGTTGAGTAAAACTAATACTACTATACCCCCAGCCATAGTACCTAATATAGTATTTGAGACATCGACAACTTTAGATGATCTTGATTAGAGAGAGGCATATCCATGTGATATATTATATACATAATTTCTATGTTTTATGATTAGTTTTATGTTAATATACATGATTAGATGTTTTATTTTATACCTTTTTACTTTATTTTAGTTAGCACATGGGGATGGTGTGACTTTGTTAGCCATGAGATATTAGGGATGGTCTCTTCTATAGCATTTGATGGCTAGTGTGAGTCATCCATGGGCCACAACATAGAACAGGGAGACAAAGAAATATTTGAGTCCATAGAACAAATAAGAGTAGTGTATAAGGAGAGAGTGGATTCCCTATATACAAAGGTTGAGAAAGTGAAATCTAAAAGAGAGGAGTTTCATTGTGAGAACATGCAACTCATGGTAGATGTAGCAAAGCTCAAAGGCATTATACAAGGTGATAGGAAAAATTGGTGTATGACCTTTCAATAATAAAAGGTTATTTTTAACGCATGATGTTTACATGATACAATGAAAAGGATTCAAATATAAAAATCCCTCTTTTGAAAGAGTGAGGGAAATCACTCCCAAGGTTCTAGAAGGCTAAGTCACAACCATGTTGGATAGGTATCAAAATGTTATATGAACTTCACAAGGTAGGCCTTTGTTGGTTCAATGAAAATAAGGCTAGGAATGGTAATATTAGAGTTCTACTTGCTTTTCAGATATGTTCAAACAATACCTATATGTAGAATACTTGCATGTAGTTTTTTGCAAAACAAATACAAACTATATTCTTACCTAACAAATTAATTCTAATTCTAGATCCTTAATAAGGAGAAAAAGATGAAAAGTTCTTCAAGAGATTTTAGAACAATATAAATAAATTCCTACCAAGGACATCAACCATTCAAACATGAAACTTTCTTAAAGAAGCTTAGATCAAATCATTTTGACCATGAAATTACAAATCAGACAACCAAAATTCATAATATCGTAGTGCAATAATCAAAGAAAATAAATAACAAATAATTTCTCAAAATCCATCATATTGCAAGCCATACCATCCATGAAAATGTGCAAGTTAGATTTATCCTCCAAAGCACTTGTTGGTGTTTTAAAAAATTTTACGCTTTATAAGCTACCAATATACCTTTGGATGAATTTTGAAGAATGACTAGTTCCAAATATAGGGAAATCTAAGGTAACTGGACCAACTATAGGGACAGGACTGCCTCTGCACTATTGGTTATGCAAGAACAAGGTATATGCACCTAATCCAGCTCAATATACAACACTTTACAACTCACACTTTACAACTCTCTCTAGATTTAAATAGCAGAAAATGGTAAGAAAGTACTAAATGATAACCACTCATTCTTTGACTCTCAATTACCATGAAGAACATACAACCCACAACCACAATACTTAAAAAGGTTTGAAATGGTTTTGAATTTAAACTTTAAAGAATATAGCAGAACCCAACCAAACATGTATCACTATAGAAGGTACTAATTCTTGATCAGTGCTTTATCCATTGGGAAATATCTCTAATACAGATGCAGAACATAGAAACCAACTATTATTAAAGATTCAAATATATAAATACAACTAACCCAGACTAAACACTTCTTACAAACTCCTTGTGCAGACCAAATGAACCTATGTCTTATCTAGAGAAATATTTAATTTGATCCTAGATCAAAACTAAGGAGTAACAACATACACATAGATAAACTCTATGCAATGATTCAGAAAATTTACAACTCAAGAAATAAGAACAAAGGAGAGACTTGAATCTGGAATATTTATATTAAGTATGAAGAATCATGTTCCTGTATCAATTTGATTCAAAATATACACCACTTCAATAAATGAAAAAGACCTGAAACTTTATATTCTATTTTGACACAGTCTAGATACAAATCTTCTATATCCCTGACTGGAAATAGGTATGCAACTTGGTCACTCAATGTTTTTTTACCTTCCCAATTTTCCAGCCCTTTCTAAGTGATCTTGGATATCCTTTTATAGAAAAAGGATTGAAACAAGCATTGGATCATTTAGGTCAAGAGCCAACAACCAAGACCCTAATGACCCACATGAAAGAAAAAAATAAGCAACACAGCTGACAACTGAGTTATTACAAGATAACTTCTTATTGGACTGCAAGGCCTTTGCAATAACTCCAAAATTGTTCTTATTTTCCAAGTAAAACCTTTACCTTTATTCCTTTCTGCAAAAAAATCTGAGTTTTAGCCATCAATCACCTCAAGATGTTGGAGAACAGTCCCCTAGGGTTATAAAAGGTTTATAAATCTGATCAGAAACCTCAAAACATCACTTCTCAATATAAATGCATTCTGAGCCATCAAATTTCAACCCAAAAAACATCCCACAATTGCATAAATGCGATCCAAAAGATCAGATTCATCTATCTACCCTCCTGTAGCATGAAACACAGAGCCACCACTTCAAAACCCTCTAGAAAATATTTAAAAATTCAAATATCTATTATAACGGTCAACCCTAGCGCGGAAGTCACCATCAACAGCCCAGATTGAACTTTATATCCATCTTTAAAACATTATCATCGATCATCCTTTAAAACACCCGCAAGCCCGAGCAAATGAAACACATCAACGACTCCTCAGAAATCCATGTGGCACTACATTATTGGCCTAGGAAATTCTTTATCCTTCTTTACATGCGCTGACTGACCTAGAAATGTGTCACTTAGGCGTGATTCTGCGAAGACTATCCATCATGCAACTCACGATCAGGGAATCACACATACCATCAGATTGAATCAGAGCTGCTTTACCTTTATCATTCTATGAAAACCCAGACCCATGATCTGATCTAGAAACATGTTGCAAAGGCGTGATTCCATGGTGAATAAACTTCATTCATCTTTTGTTAGTGGTATCGCACACACCGTTACATCGAATATGATATGACTGCACATTAACTTCCTTTAGGCTTCAAAAAATCCAACCCCACAACCAGGCTAGACACGTGGCATTCAGGCATGTTTCCTTGAAGAATAAACATCATGCACCTCCTATTCCAAGAATTATGCCTAGCGTCTGATTAAATTTGATCTGTCAGACCTCTATTTTACCTTCAGCTCTGGGCATGACCCACCATGTGCTACGTGGAACAAAGACATGTTTTCATGATGAATAAACAACATACATCTTTTGATTAAGGAATCATGCCAACCGTTGGATGAAAGCAAATCTAACTGAACAATATCTCTTTTCAAAGCCCCTGGACCCATGATCACATATGCTACGTGTAAAATGGGCATGATTCTGCGATGACTATCTTTTGCAAATCTCTGCATCAAGGCATCACGCCATCCGTTAGAATTTCTTAGATCTACATGACACTTTACCTTTCAGCCACACTTAGGCGAGATCTTCGATGGACACCTATTAGAAAGACGTGATCCCACGGTGAATAAATAGTCCTCATCTTTTGTTCTTGGGATTGCGCACACTGTTACATCAACTTTAATCTATCAAACCCTTATGTTTATTTGGCTCTATACTAGTCCCGCCAAATGACACATGTCACACAAGTGCAATGTCATGAAGGATATCATCCCTATAGCTTTTGATCCCAGAATCACACCAACCATTAGATCAACTTAGATCTGACCTCACTTTATCTCACCGCTAGCTTAGAAGGAGAGGGCCCCATGATCTCAGAGTGGATACTTGTCACCCAAACATGATTCCTTGAAGAGAAAATTGGTTGCATCTTGCAATCAAGGCATTACGCATGTCGTTGGATCAAAATAAACTTTCTCAACATCTTGCAATAAATAAAACACCGCGGGGACTTTTAAAATTAGGAAATATTAAAACAAGCCCCGCTAGGACTTAGGAGATTTTAAAATGCAGGCCCTGCACATGATGACTTAAGGCACATGGCCTAGTAAAAATTAAGTGGCTCCCAAAAAAGGTAACACCATTTTATAAAAGACACGGGAGACCTAAGTTTTTGAGAACAAAAGGGAACCAAGGGTTTGGAACCAGTGACAAATAGGGTTTAAGAACCAGACTTAAACATTTCATAAACATGAGCAAGACTCAGAACCATGGAAATTTTTGTAGTCTTAATAACACTATTTTAAATGATCTAATAAATTTTACCTACCATAACAAGCATGTATTTAATAGCTAATACCAATTAAACAAACTGCTGGGTAAATGCTATGGACATACACATGGCTCTTGAATCTGAAAATTTCATTCAAATTTAGAAAATCAGAAGTAATAACCACTGATAATGCAACACCATGTCTATTAATTCTAAATAAAAAAATCCCAACCCTCATTACAAGAAAAAAATTGGTTTAAATAGAGTTTTACAATTACAATATTGCAAACCCAAAACTAGGTTTTATGTGTGTTTTCCAAGGTGTAAGAAAATAAATAGATAATAAACTACATGAAAGCATTCCTAAAATATTACATGATTGGTTTTCATTGATTTTAATGAGTTTATAACTCAAAAGGACTTAGATTCAACCCAGAAACATGCCCTAAAATTGTCGAAAAGACTCCAGTTTGGGCAACAACTCTTCTACCTTCCCAGATACATTTGTGTGGAAATTCTTGAGTTTAAATAGTGAGAAAACTATCCATCATAATTTGCACGACTATGTGGTTGACTTAAGACATAAAAATGAGCATCTAAAAGAATAATTCATTTTCAAAAAATTGCCAAAATAGCAAAAACGTGGCAACTCTTCTACTTATGTGTTTTTCTCTCTTGCTAGCCAAAACATGCAAAATATATTTTCAAAATGTTTCTCATGGATTTAGATATTGGTAATGAGATTCAAGAACACGTCCTTGATTACATGTACTATTTTCACAACTTTATTAATATTTGGCATTTTAGTAAGTTTCAGCTAGACCAGTTGATTCTTCCTAAATGTTTACAGCTCTTTAGCAACATACTCAAACTAAGATAACCCTTTCTGCATATTGGTAAGTTCTTGTTTGACCCTCGTCATCCAATTGATTGACTCCTTTGTATTTTCAACCTACAAAAGGTTATTGGATTCAAGAACAATGTCATCAATACCCTTCATAATTATATGCCCCTTCTCTTCCAAAATGAGCACAAAAGAGCTACACAAAATCTTCTACCCTTCTCATCAAGGTTCCCACATCCTAGAGATTCTCCCTTAAACAAAGTAGAATTTTTTTTCTTCTCAAAATCCTTAATGGTAATCTTGATTGATCTTGACCATACTATCAGGAGATTGATGGTTTTAGAGTCCAAAATTATTGTTGCTAATAGATTCTTGACACTTTTCTTCTTAATTATTTTCAAAATTGGGAGAAAGTATTCCCGCAGATGCACCACTTGGTTGATTCTTGTATCCTCAATATTTACCATCATCTCATAAAAAATGTTTAACTCCTTGGATATTGCCTGATAGAATACCAAAACTACCCCGATTACTAAATCCCCTATATGTTCAATATCTATACTCCAATATATACATGTTTTAATGAAGGAATCAACTTGGGGCACATGTTTGTGTGCATCAATGGTACTAGAATCCATGATGTGAGATTGTTTGGGTAAATTGGATCTGCAAACTATGAAATAATTGGTCTAAACTCCTCATTTTAAACCTTCAAATCCTTGTCTTTATCTAACCTTCTAAAAATGGAGGTAATTTCCAAGCTCATTAAACTCTTCTCACTTCCTGAGTTATAACCCCAGTTCTTCGACCATACAATCTTTTGAGGCTAACTCTTCCATAGGATTTTCCACTGTGGAGGTCGCTACTTTATCATCAATGAAATAGCATACCCGTTGCTCTTTTCTCTAACTCAACTCTCCCTTTTGGAACCCTCTTCCGACCAACAAGAGGTCATATTGTTCAATATCTTTATAAGTTCTCTTCCTTGGAAGGACATTGGAAACCAAGTGGGAGTAGATAGTATAATAAGAGGTTGATATTTTCCATTTGAAACAAACCATTTGACCCTTCTGGTTCTCCTACTTGTACAAAAGATGATACTTGTTGTGGAGGAGGAGTGGAATCATGTCGTGATGGTGAAGATGTATCCATTTACTTCTCTTCCTTTTGAGGAGATAGATTTTTATCCTTTTGAGGCAAGGGAGTTGGATTTATTTCTTTTTGTACATGTTCTTCTTTGACTTCCTCTTCTTCTCACTCCCTTATTTATTCTTCTCCTTTATTTATTTCTTCTTCTTTGTTTACTTCCTCTTCTCTAAGTTACTCCTTTTCTATGTTCTCTTCTTCTGTGATCCCCTCATCAGTACTTATGAGGACTTCATCCACTTCATTCACCTTGATTTGATCATCTAGATTCCCTAGCTCATCTTTCATATACATGTATTTCTATGTATCTTGTTAAAGAGAATCCTATCCATGCTCATCCATAACTACCAAGTCTATAAAATATAATAAATAGTACTCATCAGGGCCTAATGGATCTTCTTTTTCCTATGCCTATTCCTTTGGTATGTTTTTCTTAGCAAGTGGAGTTAGCCACTCTTTAGCTTGAAGAGGGGATTCCAATCATTTTTCCACTGTGGAAGGATCTCCCAAATTCAAATCTCTGATGGAGGAAGTGGTTGAGATTGTTCTCCTCATGGTGACCAATGTGAGCCCAAGGTCTACTTCTTGTTTTGTCTCCTTTGGTACCTCAATTACCTGGTCCATCATAGGAGGTTCATTCCTTAAGATTTTGTAAAACTTCTCTCCTAGAATAGAAGGTTTATTCTTCTTTATTATCTTCACCTTAAAAGGCAAAATTCTAATCTCAAAGGATGAAGAAGCCTCCACTGTAAAAATAGGTGGAGCTAATGGTGTTGTAGGAGTTGAAAGTGGTAGCTAATGGGGATGGAGAACTATTAGTTTCATGTATGGAGGATGAAGATTTTCCATGCTCCTTCTCCTTGGACTTATGTTGCCTTAATATTTTGGAAGGAACTTTGTACACCACAGGCATTTTATGACCCCATATTACTTCTAGGGAAAAGGTGGTTTGTACTTGTTTAAATGTTGGTCATTTCTTCCATCTTGAGCCATTGGGCTTCTCCTTTGGTATTTTGTCTACTCCCTCAGCCATGGGCACTAGATATAATTTGAATGGCTTATTTAACCATTCTTATGTGCACCTTGTTACAAGCGTAGCCAAAAACTTGATATATTCTTATTCATTTTACAAAACATATACATTAAAAATGGACCTTGTGAAGACCTTATCTTTACTATATAGTGGAAACAACTTATCTTCATAATTTTCCTCTTAATGTGCATCTGAAATATAAATATATTTGACATTTCTTGCCAAATCTAGGTTTATCCAACAATAATCCCTCACTTGGAAATCATAATCATTGGCAAAGTTATCTTAGTGGCCTTCAATATGGGGCTTGTATTTTAAGTACACCCCTATCACATGGTTGAATGTACCAATTGGATCAACCTTGCGCCATTCTATCGAGATTTCATCAAGTGGTAATTATTCCCATTCTAGTCCCATCACCTTAGATATTTTCATGTCTTGGTAACTTTGTGCCCCAATCCTAATTCAAAACTAAAAGCATGGCTTGTGTTTTCTTACAATTAACATGTGGGCATCAACCACTTCTTTGCACAACTCGATAAGGATCATCTTGTTGGAAGGGTACAAAGGAAGCTTCATATGAGGGAGTGTGAAACTCACCACCCTTAAATATCTGAACATGTAGAATTGAATGTAATAATTCCCAAACTTATTGATTTTTGAAGCCATATCTATAGGTAATATTTATAAAAATCACCTTTAGTGAGCTCGATGACCACATAAATGAAGGCATTTTTTATTGTCTGATAATTTGGTTTCTCCACCTTTGGCTTTTGGATAAGTTTAGGGTGATGTGATTAGATTTGATTCTTATCACTCGTTAAAGACTTACCGATTCTAAGTCTTGGGAAGGTGCCCTATGATTCCAACAAATAGACCACATAGGAGGTCTTGTAAAAGTGGGGATTAAACTTTACCCACTAAAAATAGTCATCTAGGTTGTCACTTATAGTCCTTCCCTAATCAATTTTATCTTTCCTTTTATGAATGGTCTTGATGTATAGAACCATCCAGGGCTTCAAATGCCTCACTTGTTGAAGACTAAAAACTTTACTGAAAAGGGTTACATATTTTTTATATTTTCTCTTAAGTATTCCCTGTGGAGGTCCATCTTGTCAAGTTGACTACCTTTTCAAGGCCTCTCCAAGTAATTATCATTAATATATGCCTTATTGTAAGAATTATCTGCATAGGCTTTAGAGAGATACCTATATTCATAAAAATAAGGGATCATGAAGACCACCTGAATGTTGTTGGGCCCTATGTCTAAGATGACTTCTCCCACTTTATCTAGTGTCATCCCATTTGGTTTGTTCATTCACTTTAGAAACTCCCTCTATTCCATGTGACATATATCTGTATTTGTGATTTATAGGTGGTTGTTCCCCATCTTAGAAGGTTAATTAATCTAGAAAATTATAATTTTGAACACACTACAAAGTCTGAGAGGAGGGGTGAATCAACCTAAACAAAAAAATCTCTCTTAAGTAATTAATCTGCAAAATTAATCATTCAACTGAGCATGCAAATAAAATTTTCATATAAACTGTTGGAATTAATGGGAAGTATGTACTGAGAGAGGAGGGGTGAATCAATACCTCTAAAACTTTTGTATCTTATAATATTTATCCTTTAAGTTATCAAATGTTTATTCAACCATCTGATCTATACTATCTTGATGTAAGATATATCAACTCATAAACTTAACATACATCTCAATATTCATAGAAACATTCATGAAAGTAATTGACACATAACACAAGATATGGTATCGCAGAAAACTCCTGTTAGGAAGTAAAAACTGCGGTGGGGATGCCACCAACAAAATCTTCACTATCTGCAGATTGGAAGGGGCCAGTTAAGGCTTACAGTTTGATCACTTCTGATGATCTACCCAGTTAAGAGTATCTGTGGAGACCTGTTAAATTCTACTAAGTTAAGATATTTAGCAACATTGTTGAGTGTGCACTCGGTTAAGAGATTTATAGTTGGACTGTTAAACCCACCTTCCTTGAAAGGATTTTTACACTTTGCTTCACTTGTTAGAATAATAGAAAATTACAATTTGACCTGGTGTATGATATCTCCTATTTCTGATTACAGATCTATTTAAGATTATGTGAATAAGCATATCACCTAATGCGATTGAATAAAACCTCTGATGCTCGGTAGCCTCTGTTCTTGGTTCTTGCTAACCAAATTCACCTTTTGCTATTCTGGTTCATGAAAATTTCAATCTGATCCACAGATGTGCTCGTATGCTTCATTCATCCTCTCTTCTATATTCACAAATGTATAATGAATTATTTCATCATCTATTTATAATATGGATTGACTTCATCAAGTTTCACGAAAAATAATGTTAACTCTAAGATCAGGTTTACAACTTTACCTTGATCTCCTAGTCTATGTGTTTTAAATCAGTTAGACTAATTAAAGCACTTACATTCATGATTCCTTTCCCTAAAGAAATGGTTTTAAAAACAAATGAAGATTTTATAAATAGAATAAGACTGTTTTATCTGATGTGGAAGCCAGATCCACTTTTTGCGGGCTGCAACTGACTTTTGGTTTATGACGGTCGGTTATGCTCTAAAATCAGTTGATTGTCTTTCGGGTTCCTTTCTTGAACTATTCTCTCAGTTTTATTTTTAATTGTCTCTTAGGTTGCACTATATCCTACACATTGGGTTCCTCTATCTAGCTCCTCTTTATCCTTCTGACTTTGCATTTTCGGTGTACACACAAAATTGTGTCATCGGTTTTCTTTGTACTTAGCCATTTTCAGTGATCTCTTGTGTCTTCATTCTTAGTTTTCTCTTTGTCTTGTCTTTCAGTGTATGCTTACCAAAAGTGTTCATTGCATGCTAATGGAAAATTAATGTCATCAATCTCCCCCTTTGACATTAGTATCAAAATATGTGCAAAATACTAACAAAATGTTAAGTATGTACAACATATATAATCCTTAGTCATTTCATGACCCCCCATATGTATATGTCGATATATCATTATTTTCCCCTTATTCAGTAGTACTGTATAGTTGCCTGCTTATCTGTACATATCATATATTTCCCCCTTTTTTGATATTAAGAGAAAAGGTGTATACCTTATAGTTTATAAAAAATGTGAGAGTGTGAATACTTTGTGTCTTCCATCATCTTCTCCCATTGTTCCTTCAATTTCTCTAGAGCCATGTGCTCGAGTGTGATCTTGGAATGCATATCGTAGATGTTGTCTGCTATAGACATCTCAAGGGTTGCTATCAGTTGTCTTTCTAAACTGATGTGTTTTTGAAGCAGTGTTAGATTTGGTAGGAGTTGAGCTTGGAGCTCAGTGACTTCTTCCCTGAATTATGTCTCTGCTTCCCACACTTCCTGCATTAACCTTTTGATCTCAATAATCTTTTCATAGTGCAAATTAATTTCATTATCTCCAGTGGTTAAGTTGTTAGCACTATTAGCTATGTCATAATCTAACTTTGCTATGTTTTCACTATGCTCTTTAGTAAACTTTTCTAGTGTGCTTAGTTGTTGAATCAACGAAATAGCTTCAATGATAATTGGATCTAATTCACTTATGAATTATGAAAGCTTTACCTTGTTAACTGCCACTTCTTGGCTGATGTTTTCAACAAGTTTCTGCTGGTACTTCTTCTCTGCTCTCTCTTCAATTATCTTTTCTGCATCAATGTTCTGTGTTGTAATTTCTTCTATGAGAGTGGATAGTTGATAAAGTATGGGTTTATTCTGATCAACATCTATGTCAGGTACAATCTAGTGCAGTATGTCCCTAGTTTTTTCCAGTATCATGGAGTCTCGGTGCTACTTCCTTAGCTTCTCCTGTAATGCCTTCCTCTGGCATATTTTACCATATTCCTTCAATGCTTCATATTTGAGTGTGGTTGGGTCACATTTGGGGATTTCAATGATTTCATCTAATGTGACTTCCAACTTACTCTTTTTGGATATCTTCTTCTTCACAGTTTCACTTGAGTGTAGTACCATAGCCATCTTCCCGGCTTTGTCCATTGTACTTGATGAAGTGATTTGTGGTGTTGCCTCTTTTTGCTGCTTTGTTTCGGTGTCAGCTTGTCAGTTTTTTGTAGATGTCTCCACATCAACCTTTAAATTGCTGGTAGCAACTTTTTTAGTATCCTCAGGAGTGCCATGTTTGGGTTTTTCTCCTTCATCGGTGTCCTTATGCACTTAATTTGTCTTTTTTTGTGCATCCTTCTCTATTGTGTCTCCATCTACTTTCTTTGATTCTCCTTCTGTAACCTTATCAGTTTTGGTCACAATGTGAGTGTCTCTGATGTCCTTCTAATCATCGGTGTTGTCTTTCTTTCCTTTATCCCCCATATCCTCAGGAATGCTTGAATATTTTTTCGATGACTTGTCTTTTTCTTATAGAATATTGATGGCTTGTATCAATATTTGCATGTTGCCTGGTATGTTCACCTATGCAGTATCAACTATTGTGTCTTGCTCATCGGTTGTGTCCTTTGTAACATTGGCATCTTCATCTTTCTTTACTTCTTCTATTGGGTCATCGGTTATGTCAATGATTGTGTTATGCACAATGTTGTCTTTAGTGGTGTCAGGCCATGTTTCATCTGCAACATCCATATTTTTGTTTCCGGTTGTTTATTTTTCTTCCTTGTCTAACTCAACTGATGTGTCATCTTCTGCATCTTTGATTCTGATGTGTTCTTGAGATGCCTTATTATCAGCTTGTTATTGTAGATCTTTATCGGGGCTAGCTTCCTCAATAGGTCTATTGAGTATTTTACTCCATTTCTTGTGACTTTCTTGTTCAATCTCTATAAGCCTCCCTTCAAGAAATTTGTAGGCTCTCATCTTGGGTGAAAACTCTTTTTTATGGTTCTCCATCATCTCATCAATTTCTTCCCTCTTGGATTCAGGAGGCATAAGAGAAACAAGTATTCTTTTTGTTATCTCATTTTCATTCTTTAATGAAAATTTCCATCTAGCATATAATCTATCTAAGAGTTCCCTTGGTACATTATTACCTTCAAATTGAATTGGTACGTACTTGAATTTATACATCTTTGTGATGATGACATCTTCAACTTTGTTCTGATCTTCTGGATCCAGTTTTAGCCATCTTATAATCTTAGAATCTGTTATAGATTCTAAATTTGCAATAGATTTGCATACCTCATCAATGGTTTCTGAAACTTTAACCTTTTCTACTTCTACACCTTCATCTTGTTTGGTGTCCTCAATATCTTCTCTGGTTCTGATGAGCTTCCTTATTCTTTTGTTTGGCACTCTTTTCGGTGTGGCTGATTTCCTCTTGTATGTTCTAACTTTTCATTTATTAAAGGGTGAAGGAGTTGAGTCCTTTGTTGTTTGGCTTATTTTTCTTGAAGCAGATGTGGTTCTTGACTTCTTTGCCGGTGGAGGAGGTGGTGAATATGACTCTGTAGCTTTAGAGTCATTCTTTTCTTTAGCTTCACCGATAGGTAGTTGTCCTTCAGTCTCTTCCTCCTTTTTAGCTTCTTCTTCCTATTTGGTTCCTTCCTCTGCACCCGAAAATATTTTCTTAAGGTTCCTGACCATTTTGTCCTTTTTCCTGTCAATTTTTTTTACAACTAGGCTAGATTTGATTCTTGATTTGGCCTCCTCATAAGTTCCAAACTTAGGTTGTTTCTTATCTAATGGTTCATTTATCAATGCATTGATTGCCTTCAATGCTTGATCAATATTTATCTCATATTCTAATGGTTGTAGCCATGTTGTCCCTCATACAATGGGCTTGATATAAGTGTGGTCTGTATCAACCATGAAACATATTTCATCTTTGAACTTCTCAATGATTTGATCAGGGATCCTTACCCTTTTCTGCATTCGGTCTTCTAATACAATAAAGTATTCATCCATGTTTGTTTCAAAGTTATCTCCTAGTGATGTTATGTGTTCACTGATCTGCATGGTGACTAGCCTTGTGGTATCTCATTTTACATCTCCTACTGATGAAAATGTTTCTTGAAATTAGAAGAAAATGCACATGATAAGTGATCCAAACTTACATTTGTTTGTCTTAGCATTTCTTATAGTCTTAAATTATTCTTCTAACTGGATCAGTAGAAGTGTCGACAGATCCAACTAAGTGTCATTCTTCACAATATTTTAAGTTGTATCAACTGCCTTGGATGCTTTGTTGTTCATCCTGCTTGCTTGGGAGAATTTGTAACCTATAACACATGATCTGAATTTCATCTCATCATCGGTAATAGTGGATAATACCTTCAATCCTCTGTCATCTCATTTGGCTCCTGTGTTCTTTTAAATCTCAGCCTTGGGTGGGTGCTTCAATGCTTTTACCTTTTCAGTTACAGGGTAACTGATGACTGCATGGATAACATCTTAGGTTATCATCTTTGGTTCATCCAGCCATAGTTTGTGATTGTGCATTCGATTCAATACTAACTGAATCCACTCAATTTTGAATGCCTTCAGAAACAATAGGGCATTAGTGCACCCTTTCACCTCTATGTGTTCGTGTTCTTCTTTTAAGGATCCGTCTTCATTACATAGCTTCTTGTAAGCTTGTTCTACTTGCAAATCACCAATTTTTGCGATCTTGCAGTGGATTTAAGCTCGCACATCTTCGATGAGAAAAACCCTAGCCGGTATTCGCAAGAATGATCCAGCATCATCGGGTTGTGAGGCAACCTCAGGGTAAATCTTGTAGTGTGGTTCCTCACATGCAAAATTTTTTATGAGTTTAACCTCATCCTTCTTGGTGTTCTTCAATTTGGTAGTTCTTGAAGTCGTGGCCATTTTTCATATTTAGGGATTTCTAAGAGATATGTAAAATAGAGTTTGTTGGTTGTCCTAGAACTTACTGTTTACACCAGTAGTGTTTTCTGATATGCTTGGAGTGTTATGTGTCAAGTTGCAGTTGCTCTGTGATCCTATCATTGTTTGCACAAAATTTGCTCGCGTCGCTATGCTCTGGTCATGGTGAACAATGAGTCCCTTTTGTCACCTTTTTATAGTTGTTTGCCCTAAAATTGAGTCAATAATGCTTACCTACTCCTCAGTGTGCGAAGACAGAGTTCATTGGTTAAGACATTAACTTCCCTTTTCAGTCTTAATACGATGTTTCGGGGTAGTCGTCATACCTTTATTCAGATTCTTTAACTTCCCTTTTTGGTGTTAATAGGATGTACATATATTTGGCATTTCTTGCCAAATCTAGGTTTATCCTACAATAATCCCTCACTTGGAACTCATAATCATTGGCAAAGTTAGCGTAGTGGCCTTCAATATGGGGCTCCTATTTTAAGTACACCCCTATCACATGGTTGAATGTACCAATTGGATCAACCTTGCCCCATTCTATTGAGATTTCATCAAGTGGTAATTCTTCCCATTCTAGTCCCATCACCTTAGATATTTTCATGTCTTGGTAACTTTGTGCCCCAATCCTAATTCGAAACTAAAAGCATGGCTTGTGTTTTCATACAATTAACAAGTGGGTATCAACCACTTCTCTGCACAACTCGATAAGGATCATCTTGTTTGAAGGGTACAAAGGAAGCTTCATAGGAGGGAGTGTGCAACCCACAACCCTTATATATCTAAACATGTAGAATTGAATATAATAATTCCCAAAATTATTGATTTTTGAAGCCATATCTATAGGTAATTTTTAGAAAAATCACCTTTAGTGAGCCCGATGACCACAAAAATGAAGGCATTGTTGATTATTCGATAATTTGGTTTCTCCACCTTTGGCTTTTGGATAAGTTGAGGGTGATGTGATTATATGTGATTCTTATCACTCATTAAAGACTTACTAATTCTAAGTATTGGGAAGGTGCCCTATGGTTCCAACAAATAGACCACATAGGAGGTCATGTAGAAGTGGGGATTAAACTTTACCGACTAAAACTAGTCATCTAGGTTGTCACTTATAGTCCTTCCCTAATCAAGTTTCTCTTTCCTTTTATGAATGGTATTGATGTAGAGAACCATCCAGGGCTTCATTTTCAGTTTTCTCTTTGTCCTGTCTTTTGGTGTATACTTACCGAAAGTGTTCATTGCATGTTAATAGAAAATTAATGTCATCAATCTTCCCCTTTGACATTAGTATCAAAAACTGATATGTGCAAAATACTAAAAAAATGTTAAGTATGTACAACATATATAATCCTTAGTCATTTCATGACTCCCCCTATGTATATGCCAGTATATCATTAGTTTCCCCTTATTCAGTAGTACTATATAGTTGCCTGCTTATCTGTACATATCATATATTTCCCCCTTTTTTGATATTAAGGGAAAAGGTGTATACCTTATAGTTTATCAAAACTGTGAGAGTGTGAAGACTTCATGTCTTCCATCATCTTCTACCATTGTTCCTTCAATTTCTCTAGATCCATGTGCTCAAGTGTGATCTTGGAATGCATATCATAGATGTTGTCTGCTACAGAAATCTCAGGGGTTTCTATCAGTTGTCTTGCTAAACTAATGTGCTATTGAAGCAATGTTAGATTTGGTAGAAGTTGAGCTTGGATCTCGGCGACTTCTTCCCTGAATTGTGTCTCAGCTTCCCATAGTTCCTGCATTAACCTTTTGATCTCAATAATCTTTTCATAATGCAACTTAATTGCATTGTCTCTGGTGGTTAAGTTGTTAGCACTATTAGCTAGATCAAAATCTAACTTTGCTATATTTTCACTATGCCCTTTAGTGAACTTTTCCAGTGTGCTTAGTTGTTAAATCAAGGAAATAGCTTCAATGATAATTGGATCTAATTCACTTATGAATTATGAAAGCTTTACCTTGTTAACTGCCACTTCTTGGTTGATGTTCTCAACAAGTTTATTCTGGTACTTCTGCTCTACTCTCTCTTCAATTGCCTTTTTTGCATCAATGTTCTGTGCTGTAAATTGCTTCTGTGAGAGTGGCTAGTTGATCACATATGGGTTTATTCTAATGAACATCAACGTCGGGTACAATTATTTCCTTTATCCCCTGCATCCTCGGGAATGCTTGAATCTTTTTTAGTTGACTTATGTTTTTCTTGTAGAATATTGATGGCTTATATCAATATTGGCATGTTTCCTGGTATGTCCACCTATGCAGTATCAACTATTGTGTCCTTCTCATCGGTTGTTTCCTTGGTAACATTGAAATCTTCATCTTTCTTTACTTCTTTTACTGGATCATTGGTTATGTCAATGATTGTGTTATGCACAATGTTGTCTTTAGTGGTGTCAGGCCATGTTTCATCTGCAACATCCATATTTTTGTTGCTGGTCGTGTCTTGTTCTTCCTTGTCTAACTCAACTGATGTGTCATCTTCTACATCTTTTATTATGAAGTGTTCTTGAGTTGCCTTATTATCAGCTTCTTGTTGTAGGTCATTATGGGGGCTAGCTTCCTCAATAGGTCTATTGAGTATTTTACTCCATTTCTTGTGACTTTCTTGTTCAAGCTCTATAAGCCTCCCTTCAAGACATTTGTAGGCTCCCAACTTGGCTGAGAACTCCTTTTTATGGTTCGCTATCATCTCATCAATTTCTTCCCTCTTGGATTCAGGAGGCATAAGAGAAATAAGTATTCTTTCTCTTATCTCCTTTTCATTCTTTAATGCAAATGTCCGTCTAGCATATAATCTGTCCAAGAATTCCCTTGGTACATTATTACCTTTAAACTGAATTGGTACGTACTTGAATTTATACATCTTTGCAATGATGGAATCTTCAACTTTGTTCTGATCTTCTGGATCCAGTTTTAGCCATCTTGTAATCTTAGAATTTGTGATAGATCCTGAATTTGCAATACATTTGCACACCTCATCAATGCTTTCTGGAACTTTAACATTTTCTACTTGTACACCTTCATCTTTTTTGGTGTCCTTAATATCTTCTCTGGTTCTGATGAGCTTCCTTATTCTTTTGTTTGGCCCTCTTTTCGGTGTGGCTAATTTCCTCTTGTAGGTTCTAACTTTTCCTTTCTTCAAAGGTTAAGGAGTTGAGTCCTTTGTTGTTTGGCTTCTTGTTCTTGAAGCAGATGTGGCTCTTGACTTCTTTTCTGGTGGAGGAGGTGGTGAATCTAACTCTGTGGCTTTGGAGTCATTCTTTCTTTAGCTTCACCGATAGGTAGCTGTCCTTCGATCTCTTCCTTCTTTTCAGCTTCTTCTTCCTGTTCAGTTCCTTTCTCTGTAACCGATGATATTTTCTTAAGGTTCTTAACCATTTTGTCCTTTTTCATGTCAATTTTTTTACAACCAGGCCATATTTGATTCTTGATTTGGCCTCCTCATAAGTTCCAAACAAAGGTTGTTTATTATCTAATGGTTCATTTATCAATGCATCGATTGCCTTGGATGCTTGATCAATATTTATCTCATATTATAATGGTTGTAGCCATGATGTCCCTGGTACAATAGGCTTGATATAAGTTTGGTATTTATCAACCATGAAACATATTTCATCTTTGAACTTCTCAATGAGTTGATCAGGGATCCTTACCCTTTTCTGCATTTGGTCTTTGAATACAATAAAGTATTCATCCATGAATATTTCAAAGTTGTCTTCCAGTAATGTTATGTGTTCAGTGATCTGTATGGTGACTGGCCTTGTGGTATCCTATTTTACATCTCCTACTAATGGAAATGTTTCTTGAAGTAGAAGAAAATGCACATGATAAGTGATGTAAACTTACATGTATTTTTCTTAGAATTTCTTATAGTCTTCAAATTTTCTTCTAACTAGCTCAGTAGAAGTGCCGACAAATCCAACTGAGTGCCTTTCTTCACAATCTTGTAAGTTGTATCAACTGTACTAAATGCTCTGTTGTTCATCTTGCTTGCTTGGAATAATTTCTAACCTATAACACATGATACAAATTTCATCTCATCATCGGTAATAGTGAATACCTTCAATCCTCTGCCATCCCATTTGGCACTTGAGTTCTTTTCAATCTTAGCCTTAGGTGGGTGCTTCAATGCTTTTACATTTTTGGTTACAGGGTAACCGATGACTGCATAGATAACATCTCAGGTTATAATCTTTGGTTCATCCAGCCATAGTTTGTGATTATGCATTTGGCTCAGTACTAACGGAATCCACTCAGTTTTGAATGCCTTCAGGAACAATAGGGCATTAGTGAGCCCTTTCACCTCTATGTGTTTGTGTTCTTCTTTTAAGGATCCATCTTCATTACACAACTTCTTGTAAGATTTTTCTACTTCCAAATCACCAATTTGTGCAATCTTGTAGTGGATGTAATCTCGCACATCTTCGACGAGAAAAACCCTAGATGGTATTCGCTAGAATGCTCTAGCATCATTGGGTTGTGAGGCAATCTCAAGGTAAATTTTTTAATGTGGTTCCTCACATCCAGAATTTTTCATGAGTTTAACTTCATCCTTCTTGGTGGTCTTCAATTTGGTGGTTCTTGAAGTTGTGGCCATTTTTCAAATTTAGGGCTTTCTGAGAAATACGTAAAATAGAGTTTGTTGGTTGTCGTAGAACTTACTGTTTACACCAGTATTTATTTTTGATTTGCTTGGAGTGCTATGTGTTGAGTGTCAGTTTCTCTGTGATCCTATCGTTATTTGCACAAAATTTTCTCTTGTTTCTCTGCTCTGGTCATGGTGAACAATGAGTCCCTTCCCTCACCTTTTTATAGTTGTTTTCCCTAAAAGTGAGTCATCAATGCTTACCTACTCCTTGGTGTGCGAAGACAGAATTTGTCGGTTAAGACATTAACTTCTCTTTTTGGTATTAATACGATGTTTTGGGGTAGTCATCGTACCTCTTTCTTTTAGCGACGGGTTTTGATGTTTTGTTAACACAACTTGCTTTATTACTGATGAGTCTTAGTTTACATTAGAAACTTTGCTTTTACATGTTAACCGACAGGTTTCGGTAAACATAGGCAGTTTCAGCTTTGAGCGTATACCAATAGATTTTCGTGTGTTTTGCCTAATAGATATCATAGATTTTAACAAGTAATGTCATGATGCATATTTACTTATGCTAATTTGACATTTTATCAATATATTATGGAACTGATATAAAATGATAACTTGGGGTAATGCAGTTCCATACTTACTTGTTCTGCTTAGGTTGGGGTGGTGATGTCACTGGATCCATTGGATGGGGTGTCACCATTTGCATTTCTTGGTCCAGCTTCATCATTGTTTGAAGATCTTCTCCACATTTTTTCTCTTGCACTCCGGATGTCTTCAATGGTATTTCCATTGGGATATGTGCTAGTCTCTGTCATTCGATCTTTACAGTCCTTTTCGAGATGACCAACTTTATGACCGTGTAAGCATGCCATTCTGGTGTTAGTCTAGCCTCTATACTTTCTTGTCCACTGTCTCATACAGTTTGTAGTAATGTGACCAAATCTTCCACATGTACAATTTGTCCAAGTGTTGTAATCTCATACATACTGGTTACCAACTTTTTTTGGTTGATAGGGAGTTTATTGACCTTTAGGCTCCCATGCTTGCTTTTTCTTCTTCTAGCATTCAAGAGTAGTGTGCCCATTTATTTTGCAAGTAGGGCAGTATTTTTCCATGTAGGTTTCCTTGTTTGGTTTTTTCATCTCAGATTTACATTCATATGCTTTATGTCCTTCCTTGTTACATTTATAACAAAATCCTATGAATAAAGATGTAGATTTAGGAATACCTTTCATTTTGCCTCTGCATGCATTTGATGTGTGGCCTTGCTTTCCACAGTGATTGCATGTCAGCTTTCTTGGTCTTAGATTTGTATAGACATTCTTTGGATCATCTTGATTGGGTGATTCTCCATTCCTGGTAAAGCCTAGACCGGTGTTGTTGTTGTTGACTCTTCATTGTCCTTCAAGAAAATCATCCATCCTTTTATTGCTTTCTTCATCTTGCTTTATAATTTCATTATGCTGCTACTGAATCCTTATTTCATGTTTTAACTTTTCATTTTCATCCCTTAGCTCACCGATAGCTTATATTCTTTCAATGAGTTCAACATTCATTCTATTTTCCTCTTGACTCATAAGAATAATCTGATTTGTGATCTCATGCTGATGCTCTGTAAGTCTTTGTATTTCAGACTCTTTCTCATGTAGCTTTTCTATAATATTCCTTCTATCATCAATAGCTAGTGTTCTTTCTTGCTCATCTTTTATAGCACTGTTCATGAAATCAATCATTCTTACCATCTGTGTCTCTTGACCAATTTGCAGAGATTTTACTTGTCCAGCCATATGTTGATTGATTTCAGTTAGGCTTGTGATGCTTTCTTCTGATGTATCTGATGCTTTTCTTGTAGTTGATCTTGAAGACTCAAAGAAATTTGGTATCTCTTCCTCATGATAATTTGTTTCATTACAGTGAGATGTCATAATCTTTCTTTCATCTAACAACTGTCTCATATTGATTCTAGCTTCTTTATACTGATCATAGAAGATCTGAATTTCTAGCTTTTTATTCTCAATATTTTTGTGAAGTTTGTACTTCTCCATTTTATGATCTTTTCTCTTAAGCCTTTAATCTTTTCCAAAGAAGAGACTTAGCTCTGATACCAATTGTTGGAATTAATGGGAAGTGTGTACTGAGAGGGGAGGGGTAAATCAGTACCTCTAAAACTTTTGTATCTTATAATATTTATCCTTTAAGTTATCAAATGTTTATCCAACCATCTGATCTATACTATCTTGATGTAAGATATATCAATTCATAAACTTAACATACATGTGAACATTCATAGAAAAATTCATGAAAGTAATTGAGACCTAACACAAGATATGATATTGTAGAAAACTCCTACATTAGGAAGTAAAAACTACGGTGGGGATGGCACCCACAAAATCTTCACTATCTGCAGATTGGAAGGGGTTGGTTAAGGCTTACAATTTGAATACTTCTGATGATCTACCCAGTTAAGAGTATCTGTGGGGACCTGTTAAAGTCAACTTGGTTAAGATCTTTAGCAACACTGTTGAGTGTGCACTCGGTTAAGAGATTTATAGTTGGACTGTTAAATCCACCTTCCTTGAAAGGATTTTTACACTTTTCTTCACTTGTTAGAATGATAGAAAATTACAATTTGACCTAGTGTATGCAATCTCCTATTGTTTATTATAGATCCATTTAAGATTACATGAATAAGTATATCACCTAATGTGATTGAATAATACCTCTGATGCTTGTAGCCTCTGTTCTTGGTTCTTGCTAACAAAATTCACCTTTTACTATTCTGGTTCATGAACCTTTCAATCTAACCCATAGATGTGCTCGTATGCTTCATTCATCCTCTCTTCTATATTCACACATGTATAATGATTAATTTCATCATGTATTTATAAGATGGATTGACTTCATCAAGTTTCACGAAAAACAATGTTAACTCTAAGATCAGGTTTACAACTTTACCTTGATCTCTTAGTCTGTGAGTTTTAAATCAGTTAGACTGATTAAAGCACTTACGTTCATGTTTCTTGTCTCTAAATAAATGGTTTTAAAAACAAATCAAGATTCTATAAATATAATAATATTGTTTTATCTAACTTGGAAGTTAGATCCACTTTTTGCAGGCTGCAACTGACTTTTAGTTTCTGACGGTCTATTATGCTCTGAAATCAGTTGACTATCTTTCGGGTTCCTTGCTTGAACTATTCTCTCAGTTTTCTTTTTAACTATCTCTCGGGTTGCAGTATATCTTGCACTTTGGGTTCCTCTTTATCCTTCTGACTTTGCATTTTCGGTGTACACACAAAAAAGTGTCATCAGTTTTCTTTGTACTTAGCCATTTCCGATGATCTCTTGTATCTTCATATTTGGTTTTCTCTTTGTTGTGTCTTTCAGTGTATTCTTACTGAAAGTGATCATTGCATACTAATGGAAAATTAATGTCATCATAAACAAGAACACCAAAAATTTTATACATGGAAAACCCAATTGGGAAAATACCACGGTGAGTGTTAACTCATGGAAATATTTCACTATATATATAATTTGATTATAGAAGGGGAACTCACTGCTCTAGGCTTGATAATAGAGGCTCGTTGCTAGTGTAGAAAGATACAAAACACAATAAGATTGATTTAATAATAGAAGCATACTACTTACAACACAAAATTCATTACATAGTATAGAGTGATTTGAATTGGAATGAATAACTCATCTAGGTATGTTGTTCTCAAGTCTTTGTATTTATTCAAATTGTACCTGGAAATACAGATCTTCCACAATCTTCCTTTATCATTCAACAGTAGCTCTAATTATCTTCCTTAATCAACCCTATCTAAGAATTTTATTACATAAAAATTTGTTAACACAAATATTACTATCCCAAGCCATCCATAATTCAATATATATAAAACTTTTTCCTTTCAAAATATGACTAAGTCAACCAAAACCTTTTCCTTTTTCCTTTTTCAAAAGTGTGACTGAGTTGATGTAAGAATAGTAAAATCTGAAATAGCACCTAAATAAATAGACGTTGGCTAAAATAGATAGAGCATGTAATTATGTTGATTGCAATGATATTCCAAAGTACAAGTCAGCCCACAAAATATCATAGTGTGTGTATCTGATCCACCAGTAATATCCAGAACCAGCAGATCGGTCAAGACCAAAAACTTGTTGCAAACCAACTGTCAAGAAAGTAGATCAATGCCAAAATCTTATTCCAGACTAATCATATAATACACCAATAGTAATGATTGCCCACAAGATAGATCCAGACCAAAAAACTAGGCCACCATCTCCGTTCTGCAAAACATATTCTCCTAAGACTTCCAAAATAAGAACAAATTCTCTTGATCATGAATATTCCACTTATTTACCACAAAATGCTTCTAGACCAAATTTTGGAGCAATTAGACAATGTTGGATGACTTCGTTTGGCATTAATGACAAAATGAACATATTTTCAACAATATCACCCTTTTTATTGATGCAAAAAAAAATTTATGATAAAAAACAATTACAAAATTTCCAGCCTAGCTTGCTTCTCTCATTTTTTTTATTATTTTTTTCTTCTTCTCCCCCTATTTTCCAAAAATGACAAAGAAAAGAAGAATCCCCCTAAAAATACACTCAAAGATGAAGAATTTGAGGAAAAATAGGATGAGATAAAACTGTTTGAAATGCTTTTACATCAACCTGCCCAATCACTTTTGACAGATTGAACAGCCCGAGTTTAACTTTTAGTTTCTAAAATTTTGAGATCTACAATTTTAGAGGTATCCAGATCAGCAACATGTGCCAAAAGAAACTTGGATCTCTCAAGAACTTTTCTTATTCTATTGAGATTCATATCTATTTCACCATGAATTCTAATAGAATATTTTCTAATAATATCCTTTTGTATAGACAATAACTCTAGGCACTTTTAAATTCTCTCCAACCGGACATTTTCATTTTTATCCACTCTGGGATCAATAACTTGAGAAATCTATTGAATTTATTCTTTGAAATAAGATATCTTCTTTTGTACATCAACAATGGCCTTTGGCCAACAAATACATGTTCATAACATATCTACAATATCTAGAATACTAGCTTCTAAAGTATTTACCTCATCACAGTATTTAATTAAAGTTGCTTTTAGACCTACAAGTCTTTAAACTGAGATATTAATCTCTATATTTGATTCAATTATGTTCTCTATATTTTTTATGCCAGTTTTTAATTTATCAAAATTATCCTTCAACCGAACCTTATTCTACCAGTTAAAACCAATTACAAAATATGGAAGTTTCTGATGGAGAAATTTTAATATATCTTCTACAAAGACTTTTGAAACAGATTTTTTCTGCATAGCTCTCTCATGTATCACATCTCTAAGGTGGAACATTTTTTGTGAAGACAAAGAGTCTAGGTTTAGATGACCTTGAGCTACAAAAAATTTTAGAAGACTTGGAGTAACTTTTGGTTGTGTGGAGGGAGCATATTTCACTTCTGCAACACTAATGGTGATAACTGCAACATCATCCTTAGCAATAGTTGACTCTTCTTCAGAAACATACTTTTTTAATTAGTTTAATGCATTATCATTCTAAAGATCTTCTAAGTTTTCAAAGATATCATCTTGTCCTGAGATTCAATTTATTTTCACTTCTTCAGCAGTAGTAGAAAATACACCCTCAACAATATCTTCCTTCTCAACCTCAGCAGTAGAAACATCTTCCTTCTCAACTTTAGCCATTTCTATCCTCTCCTTTTTTCCCTTGGTGATCATTAGAAAATTAGAATGGACATTTATTGGAGCAATCTCTGGGTCTTTTTCATTTATTTTCTTTTCTTTTCTTTTCTAGTGGACAGAATTATAGATGTTTCTTCTATAGCTTGTTAAATAATATCTTCAGTTTGTATCATGATCCTCTTGATATCTTCATGTTGATCTTCCATTATGAGTTTTATTCATTCCCTTTCCAAAATATACAATCAATCAATCATTGAACCATATCCTTTTCTTCTTGAGATAATGAGTGATAGACCCTATCAAATAAAATACTCCTAACATTTGATTCTTTCATTATTGCATCTCTTCTTTTGGCCATAAGAATCTCAAAAAGTTATCTTGGAATCTCTGGTTTTATTTCTTCAAGAGATTTATTAAACATGCTTAAGTGCCTAATAACAACTTTGGTCATGATTCTTTTATCAGTTTTATCAAAATTGTCATATTCATCTGCAATAAATTGTAATGACTGGGTATCAAAGAAAGCATTAATCAAGATTTCCAAATTATTTTTTCCTTTTTGAGGCCCAGGTTTTGACCTCTTCTTTTGACTGAGGTCCTTCCACCTCTCTTGGGTGGACTTTCAACAATGGTTTCAACACCAATAGAACCAATAACCATATATTTCTTCTTTCTAGATCTAAATATGTACTTATCCTTTTATGTTTCATATTTTGAGCTTTTCTCAAAATTGTATTGTACTTTGTGATCTCTTTATTTCTCCCTATGACCACTTTCTTTTTATTGTGGAACAATATCATCATAAATAGAGGGCTTTGCAAGCCAAGAAATTAAGGAAGTGTTGGCCCAATGTTAAGATAATGTAAAGGGTGAGTACTAAGAGGGGAGGGGTGAATCAATACCCTTAAAAACTTTTAGTCGATTCTTTGCATTTACTTTTTGTAGTAACTAACTGAGTAGATTGCTTATTCCAAACATGTAGTATCAATGCTGAAATGTAAATGCATGTAAAATAAACATTACACATACATGAAATTAAGTAATCATGACACTAGTATTTTGGTATCACAGAAAACCCCTATTAGAAGGTAAAAACAACGGTGGGGATGAGACCCACAAAAATTCACTACTGCAGTAATAAAGGAAGCTTGTTAAATCTTTACAAAATGGTCACTTCTGATGATCTTACCCTGTTAGGAGTAAAAAAAATATCAACTAGATCTACCTCATGTGAGGATTTAGTAACACAATATAT
This sequence comes from Thuja plicata, assembly GCA_018584345.1. NCBI lineage: Eukaryota > Viridiplantae > Streptophyta > Pinopsida > Cupressales > Cupressaceae > Thuja > Thuja plicata. Next base: position 2,728,402 of record MU227225.1, read on the forward strand.
GTGTGCACTCAATTAAGAGATTTACAATAAGACGGTTAAGTCTACTCTGATAAGAAATTTTGGCTCTATTACAATTGTTAGAGAGTAAAAGAAAGTTGATCTGAAACACATACAATCTAAAAATTGTTGATACAGATCCATTAAGTTCATACAAAACATATCACCTCAATGTGAATGATAATACCTTCTGCTCTATTCTTCTCGGTAGCCTTGTCTTAGTTCTATAAACTGATTTCTGCAATGTGGTCTCTCTCCTTGAATCCCTTGTCTAATCTCTAATGTTTGTAGTATGGAAGCTACTTGATCATTTCTTGATCAACATACTTAAAAAAAATTGACATCTATACAATTATATATCAAATAATGTGACCTAATTAGGGTTCAACAAGTACATCCTTACCCTAAGATCAACAGTGTACATAATTTACCTTGATCATCTACACATAGAAGACATAAATAATTAATTCTTTAAATCCATAATTAATGTCCTCCTCAATTGTGTAAACCATTATCTAGGTCATCTCAAAATTTGTTACATAGAATAATGTGCCATAAAAAACTTTTATGTGGACTGTGTTCCACTCGGTTAATGTTGTTCCTTGGTGCTTGGTGTATATTGTGTATCTCAGTTATACTGGTGTTAAGTTATGCTTGTGTAGCTCGGTGTTGTCTGCACTCGGTATAGTCTGGTTACTCAGTTGTAACCACACTCGATTAACTCTGAGCATAATTAGTGCTCTCAGTTAACTTTGCACTTCGGTGATATACCAACTATCTTGTGTTGACTCTATCACTGACTGTCCATTATGTCTGCTTGATAACTAATGACAACTTCAATGTGAAATTAGAGTAACATTCTCCCCCTTTGGTATTAGTATCAAAAACTTAGTACTGTACATAGTATGCTATACATGATGACTCCCCCTTTGTACATGCTTCCCCTATGTATATACTTGGTATATGTATATGAACATCTTGATTGTAGTATCCCCCTTTTTTGAAATAATGACAAAAGGTGTGTAACTTAGAGTTTGTCAAAAATATTGGGATGGGCATTCTTGAGAGTTTCCAATAAATTCTCCCATTCCTCCTTTAAGTGATCTAGGGTGAGTAGATCTAATTGTAGTTGGGCATGCATATCATATATGCTTTCTGTCACTGATAAATCTTGGGTGGCAATGAGATTCTTTGCCAAAGTCACATGTTTTTTCATCATTGCTAAATGCGGTAGCAACGTCGCCTAGAGCTCAGTTACTTTCTCTGTAATTTTTTCCTCTTCTTTCTTTAATTCCTATCTCAACCATTGGTTTCCAAGTACCTTCTTATAATGCATCTATAATGCATGTTTCTTAGTTGATAGAATCTGTGCACTATCCTTTAGATCTTGATCTATTTCCTTTAACTTTTCACTAATCTCTATAGTGAAGTGATCTAATGTGCATAACTGTTGTAGAATAGTAATGGCTTCAGATATAATAGTTTCTAAACTATTTACAAATTCTGACAGAGTTACTTTATGTACTGCCACAGCCTGTATAATCTTCTTGGTAACTTTATATTGAATTTTCTTCTTTTATCGGTCTTCAAGTCTTTCCTCGACATCAATGTCAAGCTTATCAATTGCCTCAGTGAGAATTTCAATTTGTTCCAGTATGGGGGCACGTTCATCAATGTTTATATCTAGTTCAAATTTCATTAAGATCTCATTTTCCCTCTCTAGAACTTGTGCATGCTTTGCTTCTTGTCTTATCTTATCTTGTGCAGCTTTTCTGGTGCAATGTTCACCATATTTCTTCAGAGTTTCAGGATTAAGTGTCTTAGGATCCCATTTAGGAATCTCTATGATTTCATCTAAGGTAACTGTGTCCTTGGATCTTTTCTACTTCTTCTTTTTCTTACCTTGACTACATAATGTAGGTGATAGTGCTAATGTTAACTGAGCCTTTTTCTTAGTTTCTGACTTTGATAGCTCGGTACTCGATGTGACAACTTATTTAGGTGCCTTGGTAACTGACCTTGTGTTAGCGGTAGATGTATATACTATCTTGTCAGTAGTCTTTGTGGTACCTTCACCTTTTTCTTCTGCAGCATCAGTGGTATCTTTTTGTGCATCACCTTGGTTTGTTTCACCACTATGCTTGGTCTCTTTACCATGTGCTTCATCCTTATCTTCATTTGTATCTTTTGCTTTCTCAGGTGGATTTTTTTATGCTTCATTCTCAATTTAAATTGCTTTAACAAAAATAGGTGACTGGCCTGGTGTAGTAGTTAGGGTGACCTATGATGTATCTTTCTCATCAATAGTCTCAATTGCTCTGATAGATTCATCTTCCTTGGCCTTATAATCCAGATCTCCTTTGGCTACATAAGTTATTGTGATACTCAGGTGACCTAAATTATTCAAGAGTTCAGGAATACCATCTAACACATTATCAAATGTTGCATCATCAATTTTCATGGGTTATGTACTCGGTCTAGTACATGAAACATCAGTTACTTTCTCGGTGTCCTAGATAACCTTAGGTGGATTCAATAATTTATTCAAAATTTTGGTGCTCTCAATATCCACTTCCTTTATATTACCTTGTAGGATATTCAATATTCTTTGTTTGTTCATAAATTACTTGGCATATTGTCTCATGATATCCTAAATTTCCTCAATTGTGCACTCAGATTTTATAAGTGTGAGAGCTGCCTCTCTCATCTGTTTCTCAGTTTGGAGTGCATAAGACCATCTTGATAATATTCTATCATATAGTTCTGATGGTATAGAAGTAAAAAATTCAACTAGAACCATTTTAAGGTTAATCATCATACATATGATTTCTTCTTCAATTTATCCTTGATTTCGGTAGATAAATCAGAGTATGCTTGTATCTTCGGATGTGTCAACGGTCTGGTTGTCTTGATTGCCTCTACAATCTCATCAATACTCTGTGATGGTGTGTTGTGAACAACCTTGAATTATTCTAGATTCTCATCAGAATCATCCTTGTCATCTTTGTTTTGCACATATCTCTTCTTTTGTCTTGGTGCAGTAGTAGTTCCCTTCTGCTTCCTTGTTTGGTATGTAAATTTTAGTGAGGGCCTTGTAATTTTTGCTACACCTTTCTTCAAAGGTGGTGAGTCACTAGTCACTGATTATGATCTTGTTTCTGGTGGAGATATAGTCTTTGTGTTTTTTCCCTTTTTGGCCTTGGATGCCTCAACTGGTGTGTCATCAAACTTGGTGTCATCGGTGTCATGATCCAGTTCTTCTTCTTGACCGACTGAGGTCTACTGCTCAGTTTCCTCTTTAGAATTATCCAATTCCTCATCTATTATAGCAAGTTTCCTTTTCAAATTTTTGACAATTTTGGTCTTTTTCCTACCCAATTATTGTACTTGTAACTAAATTTGTATTTGGGTCTTTTCCTCATCATAAGTGCCAAATCTCATTGACGATTTGTCAACAGGTTCATTTAACAATTTTTCAATAGCCTTTGTAGAAACATCAATATTCAATTCATACTCTGTTGGAGGTAGCCATGCAGTCCTCGGATCTGCTGCTTTGATTAATGTTGTGTTTGTATCTACTACAAAATTAATATTATCTTGTTATTTCTCAACTAATTGTAGTGAAATCCAGGATCTCTTCTCTATTCTAGCTTTGAATTTAGCGAAGTATTCATTCATTACAGGTTCAAAGTTCTGACCTAAACTTGTAACCATCTCATTAATTTGTACTGTCACTGGTCTGTCAGTCTTCCATTTAACTTTACCGATTGATGGAAAGGAATTTTGCATGTAGAAGAATATGCAAAGTAGTAATGAACTGAACTTACATGTATTTGTCTTTTTTGTCCTGATGGTTTTCATATTCTCTTCTAAGTGCTTCTGCAATAGCTCTGAAAGATCAAGTTGAAGACCTTTCTTGACTATCTTTTAAGCTATATCAACAGCTCCACATGGTATGTTGTTTGGTCTCCTCAACTAGAATATCTTATACCTAATATCATAAGAACCGAATCTCAGTTCAGGATCACTAATGCAATTGAACTTCAAGCCTTTACCGTTCCACTCGGCTAATGTTAGCTTTTCCAACTCAGTTCTTGATAGGTGTCTTAGGGATTTGGATTTTTCACATATAGGATACCCTATTACTGCATGAATGACATCCATGGTTATCTTTTTAGGTTCATCCAGCCATATCTTTCCATCTTGTACTCTGCTAAGTACAATGCAGATCCATTCATTCTGAAAGACCTTCAGGAAATCTAGGGCACGAGTTAACCCTTTAACCTCTAAGTGTTTGTGATCTTCCTTCAATTTTCCATCTATGCATAATGCTTGGTAGGTTTACATAAGCTCAAAATCTCTGATTTCACCAATCTTGCAATGTATATATGCACACATGTCTTGCACTAGTAAAACCCTAGGTGGGATAGACGGAAATGTGCCTTCATTATCTGGTTGTGCTGTTACTTGTAATTTGGATCCATGCAGGTGGTGTTCTTCACCAAAACAACCTTCTTCTCTTTATCCATTTTAGCTTTCATTATTCGTGATGAAGATGCCATGATTTTGTTTTTTTAGGGCATCCTTAAGATGTGCTTGAATAACTTGGTGTGGGAAAAATGTGCAATAACTAACCTCTGTATGCTCAGAAATCTGCTTAGATCTCTGTAGAATTGGTGCAGGAGAATCTAGGCACAAGGATATACACGAGGAGGATAATGAACATTTTGAATTTAATCAAGCCATCCATTATATATTCATGTTATTGTGCGTCCATTGAATCATAATGTAAGGCTAATGAGCCATTATTGTTAAGGTTTTTCATAGTTGTCCATTTAGAACCTAGTTTGGTCAAAAGGTCAAAAGGATGCCCTTGAGAGAGGCTCTTAATGAAGGAATCTCTAACTCTAAAGGCATAATCATATCAACACCATAAACAAGGTTATAAGGAGTAGTACTCGTATTTGTACAAATATTATTTTGGTAGGCCCATAAAGCATAGGAAAATTGAGTATGTTGACCCTTACCATGTTTATTAGTAGTTTTACAAAGGATTTTCTCAATTATCTTATTATAAGCTTCAACTTGAACATTTAATTGAGGATAATTTGGAGTACAAAAATGGTATTCATTGTAAAACTTGTAATATAAATTATTCATATCTTCATTCTTAAATGATGTACCTTTATCAAAAATCAGAGTGGAAAATAAACCAAATTGAGAAATAATACATTGTCGCGGATAAATTGGAAGATTACTTCATCACTCTTAGATCAAAGTGGAATAACTTCTGAAGTAGTTTGTAGTTGTGATGATGAATGTATGTCCGTGAGAATAAGGAGGAGATATTTTACCAAAAATATCCAAACCCCATAAGTAAAATGATCGAGGAGCTATTAGATCTCTAAGTTCTTAGGAAAGAACATGACTCAAATTGTTGCGTTGTTGACATTGTGGGTACTCTTTGATAATGACAAAGGAATATTTTTCATAGCTTGCTAATAAAAACTCATATAAAGAATTATTTTGACCAAAGAATTGGGGTCTCTAATTTTTTAAGACGTCAAAAAGAATAGCCTTATATTCATGTTGATAAAGAAAATTATATAGAATAATGTGATGTACAACAAGTTTGCAAATTCGAGCTCTATTTTTCTTTGTTGTAGGAACTGAAAAGGTACCACCAAGTATCACTCATTAGAGTACATGTTGAGAAAATAATAAATCTTACTAGATCTATCTAAAATAGTGAGTGAGGTAAGGTTATGGATGGTAATTTTGTGATCCACATATGAATCGTTGAGGGATATATGGAAAGCAATGCTTTCCATTACATATCCATGTTGATTTTCTATCTATGGGACAAGATCAATGGCGTAAGAAGAAAATTTATTTAACAATGATAAGACTACATCATGAGTTAATCCATAAGTCTATAAATTATTCTCACATGAATATTAGATTAAGAACAATTTATAAAAATCATAAACAATTACAAGCTCCAAAAACCCAAAATTGCTACTAGGAAACAAAGAAGAAAACCTAGAGGAAAAGGTAGATGAACTTGTTTATGATTACAATGCCTTTATTAAATTGGCACAATGTATTTCACATGTGAATAATGATAATGCAATAAAGTATCCAATGAATATGAAATGATAGCAATGTTGAAATTAATTTAGGAGGTAGTTAATCTATGTGATATAACAATGAAATGATTAATTAACTACCTATTTAAGCTACGTGGGCTAATTAAATGATTATTAATTAATAAATGAAAGAACATAAAAGGTGAATTTAATAAATTAATGTCTCTAAAACTAAAAATTTTATGAAATTAAACTCAAAATAGAACATCCAAATGAGAGATAATGCAAGCTATGTTGGGATAACCAAAATGATATGGTGAGAAAACTGGATCTTTAACCTATACATGCAAACTAAGAACCATTTCCACTTGAGATTTAATTTTATTAGAGACCAATCAATTAGGCCCAAATTCAATCTTGGAGAGATGAGAACTTTAGCTAATTTTTCCTCTTTTAGATTTGATGTGATTGGATATGATTACAATAAGATATGATGCAAAATTGATAATATTCAACACAATAAAATAGATATAGGATCAAAAATCAAATCAAAATATAGGTCTAGAAATGATATGCAAAAAAGAACTTAGCACTGAAATCTTGAATTGAAAATGTCAGCCTATAGAGATAAGCGCCTTAGACCTAAAGGTGTTTTCATCAATTTAGGCTGAGGATTTTGGATCAGGATGCCCTATAGATCTCTTTCTCTGGAATTCATCTAAAATGTGTCCAAATATAGAGCTAATTAGCATAAACCTGTGTTTTTTTCTTATTTGAAGCATGAAACTATTGGAATATGAAGTCAATTCTAGTGTTATCTCATGTGTGCGGTCGATATAGTTTTCTAAAGGAATAAGCTTCAATTTGAAGGTTGAAAACCAGGGGTTGCAAGTCGGGTTACATGTAGCCCTCTGTCATGCCAAAATGGTCCCATGCCTTTAGGAATTCCTCTAGCAAAGATATAATTTATTTGTGGGACTTACTATTTCAGGGATTTTAACATTTGTTTGACATGTAATTGTACAAGTCATACTTTCCATTTTTAGAAATTTGACTTCAATTAGGATGAGTTGTAACTTAGATATTATATGATACGATAAGTCATAATTTCTATACATCTTTTTAAGATTCTTGTAACTATAAAAAAAAATCCTGAGAAATAAAATACAAAAGATCTTTTCTTTTTGTAGAATTTTACTGGATTTTTTCACGTAAATATATGTGTTTCTCATTTGTTGTTTTCTCTACATAATTGTTTCACTATATGTTTTGATTAAAAATTATATCTCAAGTAGTCTACTCTAGGTTTTTGGTCCCACTAAGAGGGGGGTGGGTGAATCAGACAAATAAAAAATTGAACTCAGCAATTCACTCGGTAATACTGAATACAATAAATAACCAATTCACCAAATAACTCAATAACATAAGAAACAATAAACCTCATATATGTAAATCAATCATTTAAACTTAGCAAGATCAGATTAACCATGTAAACATCATATTTAACTCATTGACACAAGATTTAATGAGGAAACCCAATTTGGGAAAAACCTCTATGGGAATTATAACCCACAATAAAAATTGTACTCTTCTGAAGTACGCTAGGTTAAGAACTTATCTTGTTAAAAATTACAAACACATTTGTTAAATGTGACCATGTTAGGGGATTTACCTTACATTTTTTAAGATCTTCACCCTGTTAGGAGTGGCCTTGTTAGGGGTCTTTAAACATTCTTTTGGAATGTCACCTAAGTCTAGGTTTTACAAATAGGACTATTAGATCCACCCGGTTAAGATATTTCTTTGTTACAAATATTAATAATCAAAAATAAACTTTGATCTATAAATATAGAAACTACCTTTGCTTGTATCAGATCCTTTAGGCTCAATTGAATACTAGAATCATATACTCCATTTATCTATTTCTCAGAGTATAGATTCTTCAATATCTTTTTCTTTTTTCTGCTTGGTAAATGTTGTTCTTTAGCTTTTTCTTCTTCTCTATTTAATTTTCCAGTAGCATAAAATTTGTGTATTTCTCATTCTTACATAGACATAATTTTGCCTCTTAATCTCCTTAATTTGATTTTCCTTCATTTGCGATCAGTCATTCGATCATCTTGTTCATATTTTACAACTCGGTAAACCATCTCACTTTGACCTCGGAACTTGTACTTTTTCCTGGAACTCTCAGAATTTTTTTTAACAGCTTGATCTTTACCTTAGATATTCCTACTAAATTTTCCTATTTTTAGATCTTGTAATAAAATTTATTTAATTCATTTCCTCATCCATCTCATCATCACTCCGCATTAAATTTGATCTTATCATCATTTAATATCAATATATTGTACTCGGTAAAACTTGCCTTACAACTCGGTAACTGACTTCATTCACTGCTCAGTGTCTAACTGAACTTCGGTGCTCGGTGCTTGGTAACTGTAACCAACTCACATAGCATTCTACCGACTGACTCAGTCTAGCTCAGTAAAGTAACTCTTTCAGCCATAACTTTAATTCATTTTAGTACCAAACTTGATCAATCAAATGTACCGATTTGATAACATCAAATACATAGTAGAAAACAACTATATCATCATTACTTCATCATTTTTTGATCTGTATTTGTCACCCATTTAAGTTATCCTCTTAAGATATGGTAACATAATAAAAATCAATTAATCAATTGCTTGACATCAATGACAAAACAATAACTGATCTAACTATTTCTACAATCATGCAAATGAGGCCATCAGGTACTTCTCTGCAATCCTTACTAAAGAATATAATTTGGGAGAGGATGACCAGGAGGAAATTCTTCAGACCATCCCTAAGGTGATCACTGATAGATAGAAAAAGGATATGATGGCTATCCCTGATCAGGAGGAAATCCATTAAGCATTTTTTTCCCTGCAGCGGAAAAGGCTCCTGGCCCTGATGGTTTCTGTACTTTCTTTTTCTAGATGTACTGGGAAGTTATCAAAGATGACCTTGTTAAAGCAGTCCGGGAATTTTTTAGAGCTAAGAGCCTACTTAAAGAGATCAATGCCACCTTTCTTGTGCTCATCCCTAAAACTCCACGTGCGGATTCTTTTGATAGCTTTAGACCAATTAGTCTTTGTAACTCATTTTACAAGATTATATCTTAAGTTTTATTTAATAGAATCCTTAAAATTCTTCCAGCTATTATTGCCCCCCAACAAACAGGTTTTGTCCCTGGAAGAAAAATCCTGGACTCTATCATGGAAATGCATTAGGTGATTCACTCCTTGGAGGAAGGAAAAAGGGAAGGATTCCTGCTTAAACTGGACCTATCCAAGTGTAGATTGCATATTCTTGAATAATATTTTGGGATCTTTTAGTTTCAATGATAAGGTGAGAAAGATTATTTCACAGCTGATATCTACCCCTTCATTTGTAGTGATGGTGAATGGTTCTCCATCAGATTTCTTCAAATCTTCTAGGGGTCTTAGGCAAGGAGACCCCCTCTCTCTAATCCTCTTCATAATTTTGGCTGAGTGCTTGGGAAGGATAATTCAAGATAAAAGGAGTAGGGGACACATTATTGGGTTAAAACCTTCCTCTGGTCCTCTCACTTTTTCTCATCAGCAATTTGTGGATGATACCATTGTAGGTGGTGAATCCTCAGTGAAAGAAGCTAGAAATGTAAATAAAATCCTGAATACTTATTCCAATGCTACGGGACAACTTATTAACTGGAACAAGAGCTTGGTGTTCTTCATTAACACCCTTATGGATAGACAGAGGAAAATGGCTAGCATTATGGGATGTGGTATTGTGTCCCTTCAAGCTACTTATTTAGGGCTTCCATTAGGAACCAAACCTCTAGAGACCTTCTAGGGCAACCTAATTGACATATTCAATAGGAAATTGGCTGGCTGGAAGGGTATCACCCTTAGTCAGGCAGGGAAAGTGCTCCTGATACAATCCACTCTTCAAAACCTCCCTACTTATGCCTTAAGCCTTTTTTCTATTACTACTAAAGTGGCTGACTCTCTGGAGGCTATTCAAAGAAATTTTTTTTGGGCTGACAAAGAGGGAAAGAAGAAGTACCCACTGGTGGCATGGGAGACTATATGTAAGCCTAAAAAACAAGGAGGCCTGGGAATCAAGAATCTGAAGCAGTTCAAAAAGGCTCTGTAAGATTAAAAAAAATATGGAGAATTTTTAATTCAACAAGGGAATGGAGGGATATTATGAAGGACAAATATGCCTCAAACATGACCTGCAAATAGTTCATCAGCAGAGAAATGCACCCGAGGGGCTCCTACATTTGGAATGGAATTGTGAGGACTAAGGGTATAGCCACCGATAAAGCAAGATGGAAATTAGGTAATGGCAGGGATGTAAAATTTTGGCATGATGATTGGCTAAGGCAGGGATCCTTATGGAACATGGAGCCTTACAATAGATGGGCTAATACCTGCATCAAAAGATATGGTAGTAGAGTGAACAATTACAGAATAAACAATGATTGGGTGGACCTTATAACTGAGGTGTCCCAGGACTTAAAACCTCTGATGGTCAAAATTGGTCACACCCCCCTCTCTCTCTCAATCATGATGTTATTGTTTGGGGGGAAACTACAGATGGTATCTACATGGTGGCCTCGAGATATGAAATCATGCAACACATTGATACTCCCCCCAATTGGGCTAAGGCTTGGTACCCTAGTCTCATCCCTAAGATCAATATATTCTTTTGGATTATGCTCCAAAACCATATTTTGATGGTGGATAACCTTATTAAGAGAGGCCATCACATTCCTAATAGATGTATCTTATGTAAAAATAAAAGTGAGAGTGTGGATCATATGTTTATCCACTGTGACTTCACCAGACAAATATGGTATCATTTCCTGTCTTTTTTTGAGATGTCCTGGTGTTTCCCCATTAAGACTCTTGAGCTCTTTGATCAATGGCAATAGGTGTTTAGAGGGCAGGAGAAATACTTTTTATGGTCATGGGTGATGCCGCACATATGCTGGGGAGTGTGGAAGGAGAAAAATAATAGAATTTTTAGGGAAAATTTTACCACTACTTAGTATATTTCCCAGAAAATAACAAATACCCTAATGGAAAACTACACTAATAGTAAAGCCCCAACCCACTTCACAAAAAAGGGGTAGATGTTACCAATATGAGAAAGGATCGTAGATGGACCTTACCACTGGAAGGCTGGTTCAAAGTAAACTTTGACGGGGCTGCAAAAGGAAACCCTGGGAAGGCAGGGGTGGGAGGAATTATAAGGAACTCTCATGGAAAGGGAACTATGGCTATTTTAGCTCCCCTGGGGTCACAAACATAACCACTATTCAGAGGTGAGTGCGGCACATCACACCATAAGGCTAGCTCAGGATATGGGGATCAAGAAATTGTGGTTAGAAGGTGACTCAAAGAACATTATAGATTGCTTAAATGAAAAGACCAAACCTAGGTGGACAATTGAGAACATAATAGGGGAGTGTAGAAAAATCCTCAAAACCTTTGAACAGGTCCATGTGGCACACGAATACCGGGAAGCCAATCAGGTGGCTGACAGGTTGGAAAATATGGGAGTCAAGAGTGAGGGAGCAAAAAGGTGGACTGATGGGAATGAAATTTTGACAGAAATCTTAGCTCTGATAGAAAGTGATCGTGTTCTGGGAAAACTTGAAAATATTAAATGATAATAATGAAATGTAATGACATATTGGGGAAGTATCACTGAATGATGTGAAAGTATGGGAAAAGTGGAGAGATTTACTTTTTCAAGTCTCATCGGTACACTTGGAGGCATAAAACTATTTATTGCATTCACGAGTCTAAAAGAAGATTCACAAAGCATAAACGTAATCTCAATTGGAAACAGAGGGTTTTTAGTGGAAAAATTACCAAAAATAGAGGAGGCAGAGAAGGAGTTGAAATGGTTGGTGAAAGGCATAGGAGGGAACCAGAGAAGGAAACTGACAAATGGCAATGACGCTCTAAGGTTTGGAATATTTTGAAAAAAGGTGAGATGACTACCTTCATTAAGTGTCTCCATGGTTGGAAGCGCTCTATTACGAAGATGATGGTGAAAAGCTGGAATGAAGGGAAAGTTAAAATTAATGGGGTGGATTTCATGGTGACGGAGGAAGTAATTTTGGCTATGATAGGTATCCCCATTATAGGGAAAAAATTTTACAGAGATAGGAAGATTTATGGGCGGGCTTTGATAGAATTTGTGAAAGATGCAGATGAAAAGAGGGCTTTAGTGAAGAAAGGCACTTTCTACCAGTCGAGTTCAATTAAGTTGTTGTGGAGGTTTGTTTTGAGGGTTATTATTAAGTACATCTCTCTTGATATGAGATTCAACCGCATAAGCACTCACCACTTTGTGCTTCTCAACCATTTCAGGTATGGTGCTAAGATATCTATCCCCTTCTTCCTATATTCATCTATCAATGAAAACATTAATGATTATAAGGAGAAACCCATCAGAAACCCATCTTTTCATGAGGGTTTGTTGTTGTTAATTTATGAATATTTTAAAGCTCGGACTATGGGGAAGGAAATTAAGAGCTTAGAGGAGGGAAAAGATGAGTCGGAGGACTCAGGTGAGGATTATGTTCCTTATGATACTGAGGACAGCCAAGATATGCACTTGAATAATGAGGAGGAAGAGATTTAGCAAATGAAGAAGGGGAAGAAAAGGGTAAAAATGGAGAAAAATGAGTCTCCAATTTTAAAACATCGTATTGAGATATCGTCTGACAGGGATTACAATGAGAATGTTGATGGTATGGAAATGGAGGATGAGAGTTCTGGTGAAGAGGGAAATAATAGTAATAAACAAGGAGGGAAGCTGGGGAATACGGAAGGCAAGAGGAAGATAATGATTAAATTTTTGGTTTAGAAAGAAGAGGATTGTTCAGGTAAGGGGGTTAGGAAGTCTAAAAGAGGGAAATAGTTTGAGGAGGAGACCCAGGAGGAGAGGCGGGACAGTCAAAACTTAATGCTTGAGGAGAGTGATGAAAAGAGGAGAAACGTGGGAGAGAGAATGAGGAGGATGATCAAAATCAAGGGTTTGAGGAGTATGGGGCTAACCATTACACTTGCAAAATCACTGGTAAAAACAAGAAAGTTGTTTGGAGAAGTTTTGATACAGTCTCTGCAAAAATGGTGATTAAGAGAGAAATGATTAAGACTTTGGTTAAGGAGAACAAGGAGGGCAGATTCCAGATGGAGGAGTTAACTGATCCCACTTTAGTGATTCTTAGTGGAAATGCAAGGAAGGATCCTCAAATGGATGTGTTGAATAATGCAAATAATAGTGTCATAGATAGTTACAGAACCACTAAATGGACTTTCTTTGAAATCTACGAGCTGAAAAAAAAGAATGGACAGGCTAGAGAAAGATACCATCAAAAACAATAACAAGAACATAGAGGAGGATAGGGAGCTGGATAATAGAGTGAACGAGTTGAGGAAGAGGGTTCAAAGTATTGAGGAATCTCTGGTTAAAATTGTTGGACAAAGCTACAATATCCTAAAAGCATCAAATGATAACATTAAGGTGCTTATTGCCAAAATTGAAGAGCAAAGGGGAAGCAAGGAGGATTAGTCACCGAGTTGTGGTAGGGATAAGTCACCTAAAGAGGGATCAAGGAAGAGGACAAGAGCCACCATAAAGAAGATGGAGAACCAGGAAGCTGATAAAGACCAATCTAACCTGAAAGAGGCTGCGGGTAGAATGAGTGAGCTGGAGTTTTGTGCTGCTGAGATTCTCAGAGAAATTGCTTGAGTTATTTTCCTAGCTTTTTTGCCTGGTCTTTTTGGTCTTGTCCCTGGCTTTATGTAATCTTTGGGACTTTTTTGTTTGGTTGTTGGTTTGCCTATTCCATTTATATTGCTGCTAATTGTTACTATGTTTACGGTTTTTATATAGCTCTGTAGGGTTTCAGGAACCCATCAAAACCTGTTTTCCTTAATCAAAAACTATTTCTACAATCATGATACTCGTTATCACTCAGTCTTCATCATCTACATAAGATATTCATTAGTTAATCAACAATCTCCCTGTTTGGCATTGATGGAAACCATTATAACAGTGTTATAGAAATTGATGATGACAGCTCTCAAATACATGATTGTACTCCCTCTAAGTTGATATTTCTATTTCCACTTTGATATTTGATCTGAATCTCCCTCTTGAATAAATCTTATGTTTTTGTAATAGACATTCAGAATCTCCTTCATGATTAAATATTAGCAATTCATTCTCTCAATATCAATATCTCCCTTAAGATAAATGTCATCAATTCATTCTTCTCCCTCTTTGACAACAATTCCAAAAATTCATACACCTGAAAACTTGTTCCAGAAGTGGATTATACCTGACATGTACTCATAAATCATTACATACAAAAATATTTTCACAACTTCAGGAATCACCTAAAGTGTGTCATACTAACATCAATTCAGGAAATAGATATTCTAATGAAATATAGAATTGATGCAGCATGCCTTATGCTCTTAGTGAACATTGGATAGGGGAATAATCCCTAATTTGCCTCTGAGATACTCAAAAGTATCTTTAGATAGTGCCTTAGTAAAGATATCAGCCAATTGTTCTTTTGAATTCACATATTCCAATTTCACATTCTTCTCTTGAACTTGCTCTCTCAAGTAGTGATACTTGATAGAAATGTGCTTGGTCTTTGAATGCATAACCGGGGTCTTTGATATATTAACAGAACTTGTATTATCACAAAAAATTGTAACCGGATTTGTGATCTCTTCTTGCATATCTTCAAGTAATTTCTTAATCCATACTATATTTGCACAATTCATAGTAGCAGCAACATATTCAACCTCGGCAGTAGACTGTGAAATACAACTTTGTTTCTTGCTCAGCTATGTAACCAACCTTTCACCTAGAAAGAATACGCCTCCACTAGTACTTCTTCTTTCATCAACATTTCTAGCCCAATCTACATTAGTGTAGACTTGTAGATCAAAATTACCTCCTTTTTTGTATAATAAACCAAACTCTTCTATTCCTTTCAGGTATCTCAAAATTATTTTTACTGTAGACATATGTGTTTCCTTCAGATTAGAAGAAAATCTTGCAACAATTCCAACAAAGTGTGCTATATCAGGTTTGTTGTGAACAAAAAATTACAATTTACCAATCATGGATCGGTTAAGAGTATTATCCACCTCTTTTGTTTCATCCTCTTTAGATAATTTACATCCAATAACCATGTGTGTTCCAATAGGTTTAGAATCTTCCATACCAAAAGTTTTAAGAATCTCTTTGATATACTTGACTTGTGTAATATAGATTCCTCAAGTAACTTGTTGTATCTGTAGATCTAAAAAGAACTTAATCTCTCCAATCATTGACATCTCAAACTCTTTTCTCATTTCATCAGCAAATCCTTTACATAAAGTGTCATTGCCTCCAAAAATAATATCATCAACAAAAATTTCAGTAATCAAAACTTTATTATCACTATCACATTTCAGGTAAACATTATTGTTATCACGTGTTCTCTTAAATCCTATTTTGATCAGATAAGAATGCAATCTCTCATACCATGCTCAAGGTGTTTATTTCAAACCATATAAAGCTTTATGTAACTTACATACCTTGTTCTTGTTTGTGTTGTCAATAAATCCTTCAGGTTGCTCAATGTATACTTCTTCAAGTATCCCATTAAGAAATACAGACTTAACATCCATCTGATATACCTTGAATCCTTTACAATTATCATATGCTAGAATTATTCTAACTCCTTCTAGTCTAGAAACAGGTGCAAAATTCTCTCCATAGTCAATTCCTTCTTCTTGTGCATAACATTTGCAAACCAATCTAGCTTTATTTCCTATAACTTCTCCATGCTCACTCAATTTGTTTCTGAAAATCCATTTAGTACCAATTGAAGCCATTATATTTTTCCATTAGTATATGCAAGGAAAAGCGTGATAAACACCATCAGTTTATACTACACCAACAGACAGCGCATAGCACTACCCGACGACAAGGTTACTGATATTGCTAAGTACAAAGTATCCCAATGCAACTTTATTCAGTGTTACCCGATGACAGAAAAGACAAAGGAACCCGATGAGTAACCAACAATACAACCCGATGAAACATACAAGAGTGGAACCTGACAGATGAAGGGAACCTGGTGAATATTTCAAAGAAGGAACTCCGACAGACTTTCAGTTCACACTGAGAATCAGGTACCGAGAGTTAGTTACATCCTGCAAAAATTGGATCTGACTTTCCACGTTAGATAAATCACTGAAGTTTTATATTTATCTTCTTGATTTGTTTTAAATCCATTACATGAGGGAAAAGCAATGTAATAATTATTTTTTTTATTAGTTTAACTGATTTAAAACATGCAAACTAAAGGATTAAGGTCAAGTTGTATACCTTGGATCTAGAGTTACCATTGTAATGAGTGATTCTAAAATAGGTCAAACAACTTGTATAAATAGATGCTCAATCAATTGTGAACATGTTGTTCGATGATGATTGTATCCACTGAGAGCATCTAAGGATCAGACAAGAGAATTCAAGTAGAAGCACAGACAAAGATCAAATCAGTTTTCAAGAATAGAACCAAGGCTACCGACAAGTAGGAAAAGGTATTAATCAATCAGTATAGGTGATATTCATATACTATAAGATTTAATGGATCTGTAATCAGAAATTATAGATTTCATACAGTCAGGTCATACATATTGTACACATTCTAACAAGTGGGGTACACTTAAGAAATCCTTTCAAGGAAGGTGGATTTAACAATCCTATTGTAAATCTCTTAACTGAGTGCACACTAAATTAGTGTTGCTAAAGATATTAACAGAGTAAATCCTAATAGGTCTCCACATTAATACTCCTAATAGGGTAAATAATTAGAAGTGATAAAATTGTAAGCCTTAATCGGCTCCCTTCCATTCTGCAGATAGTGAAGTTTTGCAAGTGTCATCCCCACCGCAGTTTTTACTTCCTAATGGGAGTTTTATGTGATATCACATCTTTTTTTATGTGTCTATTACTTTCATGAATGTTTCTATGAATTTTGCATACAATTAATTTTATGAATTAATACTGCATGCATAAGAAAAAACATCAGATTTGGTCGGTAATACAATACAGTTTGATTGCTAATGGAGAAAGGTGAAAAGTGTTAAAAGTTTTAGAGGTATTGATTCACCCCTCCCCTCTCAGTATTACTTCCCATTAATACCAACAATTGGTATCAGAGTTGAGTCTCTTCTTGGAAATCTTAAAGGCTTAAGATAAAAGATCATACAATGGAGAAGTACAAACTTGATAAAAATATTGAGAATAAAAAGCTTGAAATTCGGATGTTCTATGAACAGTATAAAGAAGCTAGAATCAACCTGAGACAGTTGTTGGATGAAAGAAAGAACATGGTATCTCAATGTAATGAAATAGATTATCATGAGGAAGAGATTCTAGATTTCTTTGAGTCTTCAGGATCAAATACAAGCAAAGCATCAGATACATCAGAAGAGAGCATCACAAGCCTAACTGAAAACAATCTACATCTAGCTGGACAAGTCAAATCTCTGCAAATCGGTCAAGAGATAGATGGTAAGAATGATTGATGTCATGAACAATGCTAGGAAAGTTGAACAAGAAAGAAAACTAGTTATTGAGTATAGAAGAAAGATCACATAAAAGTACAAAGACTTACAAAGCATCACCATGAGGTTACAAATCAAATTATTCTTATGAGTCAAGAAGCAAATAGAATGAATATGGAACTCATTGAAAGAATACAGATTATCGGTTAACTAAGAGAAGAGAATGAAAAACTAAAGCATGAGGTTAGAATTCAGCAACAGCATAATGACATGATAAAGAGAGCTGAAGAAAGTACAAAAAGGATGGATGAATTCTTGAATGCACAAAGAAAACCCAACACCAACACTGGACTAGTATACACCGAGCATGGAGAGTCATCAGATGTAGCTGATCCAAAAGATGCCTACATCAATCCTAGACCAAGGAATCTAAGATGCAACCATTGTGGAAAGCAAGGCCACACCTCAAATGTTTGCAGGAGCAAAGAAAAAGGTATTCCTAAATCCACATTTACATTCATAGGATATTGTTATAATTGTAGCAAGAAAGGACATAAAGCATATGAATGTAAATCAAAGGTGAAAGAACCAAAGAAGGAAACCTATATGGACAAGTATTGTCCCACCTGAAAAATGTGTGGACACACATCTATTGAATGCAGGAAGAAGAAAATTGAAGCATGGAAACCCAAAAATGAATAAAATACATATAAACCTAGCAGAGTTGGTAATTCATATGTTTGGGATTACAATACATGGATAAACTACATAGCGTGTGGTAGATATGGTCACATTGCTACAAACTGCATGAGAACATGGACCAAAAGGTCTAGAGGCTGGACCAACCCTGGAATGGCATATTTACACTTTCATAAGGTTGGACATCTAAAGAAGGACTGCAAAAACCAAATAACAAAAACCACCACTTTTGCAAATGGTAACACCATTGAAGACATCAAGAAAATGAGAAAGAAAATGTAGAGGAAAGCTTCAACCATTGAGGAAGCTAGACCAATCAATGCAGTAGGTGACACCTCATCCCATGGATCTAGTGACATCACCACCCCCACCTAAAGATGAACAAGTAAGTATGGAACTGCACTACTGATGGGGAGGTCACCTTTCTCTTCTAGACTCCTACTCTCTCTTAGGAATCTCACTTTGGACCCTATCCACTTCAAGATCCTCTGGACTCACACTTGAGTCTCTTAGGGTTACTCACAGACCCTAACTAGAAGGATTTCTAGTCTCCCTCTCTCCTAGGTTTCCTACCCACCGAAATGTTTCATTCTTTACCTTATCTTGCTCTCCATGACTGAATAAAGTCAGTCATGCACCTTTCTTCTCCTATTTCTCTCTCCTACAAGTTCTCTAGCCAGACCATTTAGCTCGCCTAGGACTTGTCTACAATTATGGCTAGTCTCTTCTCGAACACAGACACAAAAACAGAATAAAAATACATAATGGTTACCTTTTGACGGTCACACTCCATAAACCTGATTATGAGAGTCAAAAGGTATCCATTGAATTGAATAGAAATCAAAATACTACTCTACAGAAATATGCACACAACACAATCTACACAGAACACACCGAAACTCCTTCTTTATTGAAAATTAGAAAGTTACACTTCACACACACAGAAAACTTCTTCTACTAGCCTGTTCAATTTCCAAATTCTCCAACCTCCTCTACAAGTTTTCTTCCTTGAGTATATATATATTCAACCTCTTCTTGATTTGTAACCATTTTTAGGTTACCTGTCCGCCTGAGGATTCTAACTACCTCGGCTCTTCATCTTCCTCCTGCAACTGTCATCATTCTCATTCCCTTCATGGTTGCCAATGTGGACATTTGTTTCCTCCGTGTCACTGACTTTTATCTTCCCTCTGCGATGTTGAGAATTCAACCGATCTTTTTATTCTAACCGCGGCATCGTTGTTCTTTCTCGGCTCGATTAGACGCTTACCTTACTCTGAATGTTTAATCGCATAGTCGCGAGTCTTGAAACCATGCATGCCTTAACCCTGCGACCTTGCGATACCCTGTTGTCGTGCTCTCGCAACACTTAACAACTAACTGTCGATTACACTACGACCCTACGATGCATTGTTGTCGCGCTCTCACAATGCTTTGAACTGAGCTGACAATTTCCCTACGATCACGCGATAGACTATTGTCGTGCTCTCTCAATGCTTATGAACTTAACTGCCTGTTGTCCTGCGACTTGGCAATACACTGTCGTCGCATTGTCGCCTCACCTATTAACTTAACCGTTGATCATCTGCCGACTGTGTGAGAAGCCTTGTCGCGTCATCGCAAACTGTTTCATGTTACCCGCCGATCATCCTGCGACTTTGCAATAAGCTAAAAGTCACTGGCCCGCTCTTGCGCTAAGAGTTAAGAACTGTTAGGGTTTAGGAGAATAACAAAAACTGTTAACCAAACAAGTCTTCACTGCTAACTGTGATCTGCTCCATTGATCACTATGCTAATTACTAGGGCTTGGAGCGAGAAACCCTAGGGTGCTCTGCACCATACTCCCCCCTCTGAGAAGGAAAAACTAGTTTGAATTAGTTGACAGCAACGCCAAACTAATCCCTTGTTTTCTACAGTCTTCTTCGTCCATCCATGTCGCTTCTACTTCTGGTAACCCTAACCATTTGACAAGGTATTCTCGGTATACTCGTCGTCGAGTTGTCTTCTGGACTCGTGAATCTAGGATTTTCTCTGCTTTCAACTTTGACTTAGTTTTCACCCATATATCTTGAACATCTTTTCCCATTTCCATCTGTTGAGTACTCTCAGGTATCACTGGTCCTCTGTATGGAATGAGATCCTACACATTAAAAATAGGTGACATATCCACATTGTTAGGTAAATCATTTTTATAGGCATTCTGCCCATATTTCCCCAATATCTTACAGGGACCTATTCTCCTCATTTGCAGCTTAGTAGGAATCCCCTTCTGTAATCTGGCTTTGTTTAGATGTACCATTACCAGATCTCCAATTTGAAATTGGACTTCTCTCCTTCCTTCATCCACCTTCTCTTTCAACCTTTGATTGCCTCAATCAGGTTCTTCACCTGATCATGTATCTCCTTCATAGACTGTGCAAAGTCATCAGCATGTCCACTTATCACTTGCTGTCCTTTTAATTCTCTGAGTTCACAAACTCCACGTGGATGCATCCCATATACAATCTGAAATGGGATTTTCCCTGTAGTTCTGTTAACACTATCATTATAAGAAAATTCTTCCTGTGGTAACACTTGATCCCAGGCTTGTCCATACTCCTTTGTTAAGCATCTAAGCAATTTTCCTAACACTCTGTTGATAACTTCTGTCTGTCCATCTGTTTGAGGATGGTAGGCAGAACTGTGGGACAAATTAGTTCCCAATCTTCTCCATAAGGTCTTCCAAAAATGACCCATGAATTTGACAT
>MU227225.1:2753302-2771518 GCA_018584345.1 Thuja plicata
ACCCTAACTAGAAGGATTTCTAGTCTCCCTCTCTCCTAGGTTTCCTACCCACCGAAATGTTTCATTCTTTACCTTATCTTTCTCTCCATGACTGAATAAAGTCAGTCATGCACCTTTCTTCTCCTATTTCTCTCTCCTACAAGTTCTCTAGCAAGACCATTTAGCTTGCCTAGGACTTGTCTACAATTCTGGCTAGTCTCTTCTCGAACACAGACACAAAAACAGAATAAAAATACATAATGGTTACCTTTTGACGGTCACACTCCATAAACCTGATTATGAGAGTGAAAAGGTATCCATTGAATTGAATAGAAATCAAAATACTACTCTATAGAAATCTGCACACAACACAATCTACACAGAACACACCGAAACTCCTTTATTGAAAATCAGAAAGTTACACTTCACACACACAGAAAACTTCTTCTACTAGCCTGTTCAATTTCCAAATTCTCCAACCTCCTCTACAAGTTTTCTTCCTTGAGTATATATATATTCGGCCTCTTCTTGATTTGTAACCGTTTTTAGGTTACCTGTCCGCCTGAGGATTCTAACTACCTCGGCTCTTCGTCTTCCTCCTGCAACTATCATCATTCTCATTCCCTGCATGGTTGCTGATGTGGACATCCATTTCCTCCGTGTCACTGACTTTTATCTTCCCTCTGTGATGTTGAGAAGTCAACCGATCTTTTTATTCTAACCGCGGCATCGTTGTTCTTTCTCGGTTTGATCAGAAGCTTACCTTACTCCGAATGTTTAATCGCATAGTCGCGAGTCTTGAAACCATGCATTCCTTAACCCTGCGACCTTGCGATACCCTTTTGTCACGCTCTCGCAACACTTAACAACTAACTGCCGATTACACTACGACCCTGCGATGCATTGTTATCGCGCTCTCGCAATGCTTTGAACCGAGCTGACGATTTCCCTGCGATCACGCGATAGATTGTTGTCGCGCTCTCGCAACGCTTATGAACTTAACCGCCTGTTGTCCTGTGACTTGGCCATACACTATCGTCGCATTGTCGCCTCACCTATTAACTTAACCACCGATCATCTGCCGACTGTGCGATAAGCCTTGTCGCGTCATTGCAAACTGTTTCATGTTACCCGCCGATCATCCTACAACTTTGCGATAAGCCAAAAGTCACTGGCCTGCTCTTGCGCTAAGAGTTAAGAACTATTAGGGTTTAGGAGAATAACAGAAACTGTTAACCAAACAAGTCTTCACTGCTAACTGTGATCTTCTCCATTGATCACTCTGCTAATTACTAGGGCTTGGAACGAGAAACCCTAGGGTGCTCTTCACCAACTACACTAAGTCATATTTTGCATCAGTTCCATTATACAAATTGATAGATATTTAAAATCTGCATGAATAAATATAAATATTATATTACTTGTTACAATTCTAAGAAAACAACAACGTCAGTAAACACATACCAAAAATCATCGGTGAACATAAAAGGATGAGCTATCTACACTTGCCGAGAATCAACGGTCAACACATAAAAAGGCTAAGTCGCTAATGTAAACCAACACCCATCAGTAAGGAAGCAAACTTACAATGTTGTCTCGACACTACACCGAGATCCGTCGGTGAAAGAAACAATCTTAACAGCTATCCTGAGCATCCTGTCAACACCAAGAATGTTATTTGAGAGTTTACCCGATGAACTCTGTCTTCATAACCTGACGAGTTGTTGAGCATTTATGACAGACTTAGGGAAAAATTCTATAAATACTCAATGCAAGCACTTTATTTTTCAAATGTGAATTGAGAAAACAGAGAAGAGAAAAAATAGAGCAATTAGCAGAGCATCCTCAACTTGATCCAACACACTCCAAACCATTCACTCACAAGCTACACGGATTGAAGTAAGTACCAAGCATACCGAGAAATCTGTTATTATTTTTGAAAAAGCCCTAAATTGAAAACAATGGCAACGACTTCAAGAATAGCCAAATTGAAGAGTAAAAAGAAGAATGTCATTAAGCTAATCAAGAATAGCACTTGTGTGGAATTGTTACCCAAATTTTCCCCATTATAAAAATTTTGGCTACAAGTGGAGTAAAATGAGGCTCCCACGAGGGTTGAGCCTAGCCTATGAGAAAGACCTTAAATTTTTTGGTCTTAGTTGTGTCCTCTGCAGTCTCTTCAGTCTCTGTTTTACTCCTGTCCATGCAAAATAACCTAAGTATTGAAGAACCTATGTATTTGATAAGCCCTAGTTACCTAAGACTTGTTCTATTTCCTCATTTCCCTTTTTGGGTCACTTAAGTTCTTCAATTTCCATGTGCTCATTTACGCTTTGCATTAGGTTTCTAAGTTGCGCAATAAAAATAGAATATTCCAAATTATTTGGCGACCCACAAACTCCCTCTAGTCTCTAAGTCTCGTGAAGGAAAAGAATATTACATTTTGATCAGGAGACTTAGCAATGATCGTTGGTTCAAATGTCGATCGGAGGGAAGTCGGGTAATCTCCTAATATAACCTAGAGTTAGCAAAAGTTTTGGAGATCACGCGACTCAGTGTAATTCCCAACTTCATATGTGACTTGAGTTTAAAGATGAGTTAAGTTATAGACTCCCTCTGGTCTCATAGTCTTAGGAAGGAACTAAGGTTAAAGAAAAGGTCAGGAGACCCAGCAACAAAGGGAAAAGGTAGTCAAAGGTAAAGGTATGGGTTAAAGTCACGGTCAGATTAGAAAGGAAGATCGACGGTCATGTTTTAAAGTGAAATTAATTTGAATCTCGACCGTGGATAAAATCTCTCACGCGAGCTGTGACCGTTATCTTTCAAACATTTAAAAAATTCAAATATCTAATTCGAGTAGTTATGACAGAAATGAATTGCAGAGAAGTAGATGGATCGGGCGACTTCTCAGAGGCAGAGTTATGGTGATGGGAAGGATTTTTAAAGCCATATTAGATTATTTTAGATATTTCACGATACATTTATGAACAGAATTGACAGTATTAGGATTTTTTGATTATTCTATTGTAGTTGGATTGTAACCCTAATCTGATCAGATCGTTTCCTTGAGCCTGTGTGCTAGGAGGAACATGTATATATATTTAGTTTTAAAGCTTTTTAGGGAGATTTTTCCTGGCTTAGAAGTTATCCATGGCATTTTTTTTGCCCTCTGACTTTTTACAGTCTGCAATCTTTCATTGATATTCAAATATTGCAAAGGCTTTTTGTGACATTTTCTCTATCCCTGGGCTTTCTTGTCTGAATTTCTCTTACTGAATTAAAATATATTGAATGATTTTTCAGAGAAATACTAGAGTTCCTGAGCCCTCTTTCTTTTTGCAATAGTGTGTACTACTGTGGATGATCTGATTTAGATGAGTTTGAGGATATTATTCAGTCCCCTATCATTTTGTCTCATTCCTGTGCCTGATTGCAAAAGTGGATGTTCATTTTTAGGTCATGGTCTGTGTCTACTTATAGTGAATATGCTATTGTTTTTGAAATTACTTCTTTCCCTGAATAGCCTCTGTTTATCTCAAACCTCTCTATGAAATACTTATGCAAGCCTATCTAGAAGGTTGTGTTCTATTAGATCCAAGGTTTCATGCTGAGATTATTTAATGTGTTATAATTCAAATTACCTTTGGTGTATCAACTAGTAGGATAATTTTATTTTAGTTATTTCCCTTTCATGCATTCCTTCTATCCATTTTCCCTCAAGAATTTACTTTTGTGTTAGGAGGAAAATTTGGGTGATTATCCGAGAGGAACCAGCCTAGAACCTAGAGGTCTCATCTCAGTTAGCAAAGGTTCCACAACCTAGAGATGATTCCCATGTTATACTAGATTATCAAGACTACGAGAGCTTGACCTAGGGTGAAAATTTAGTGTATAACAATTCTGGTACGCCCGGTTGGACAAGAGATAAAAGTAATAATTTCATCTCTCTAAGAGCATACTGGTTTTCAAGATCAAATACAGACCATGAAGTGGTCATTTTCAGCATACCCCACCTTGTCTACCAGATAAAATCTCTGGCACAGTCGGTGGGAGCACAATAATAAAAGTTTACTTGCAAAGAATATGCTATCTCTGATATATTGGTTGCATAATAAAGACCTAAAGAGGTTTTCCTGTCAAGTATATCTGGTGACTCCATTGGTGAAGAATAGAAGATCTAGTCCTCTTCAAATTTTATGAGAAAGGTTGAAACAAGAAGCTCAAAGCTTTCTGAGTTCTCACAGCTACCTCTGAAAAGAAGTTACCGTAGGTCATCTCAAAGAACACCCCCTACAAGGAGGGTATAGTCTACACCACCTGATACTTCAGAGAAGAGACCTTGGCCTTTTCATCTCAGAAGAAGAGGAAGATCCTTAATTAGAGAGATACAAGAATATCCAACTCCACCACTCAAAACAACTCACACAGTTGTTGTTCAGTGAATCACAACTCCTGCAATGGCTAGGCAGTTTGCTTTTGCCCCCTTTAATCAAGGAATCCCCTTGAACTTTTATCAACATCATGATGTGCCCTTGGTAGGGCTCAAGAGTCTACCTGATTTCATAGGTGAAGGACAAACAACAGCTTTTGAACACATAAGAGATGTGACTACTATATGTAGTATACATAATATCACAGAAGAATATGTGGCTACCAAGCTATTAGCAGCCTCTTTCTAAGGTAAGGCCTTAGAATGGTTAGAACTCTCGCTGTTGGTTCCATTAATTCATGGGATGGATTAGGAGATGCATTAAGTAAATACTTTGAGGATAAATCAGACAACTTATCTTTGGTTGAGCAATTAACAACCATTAAAAGGGCTCCTCAGAAACAGATGATAGATTTCAATAGCAGATTCCTTAAGACATGGAATAGAATTCCTACCTCAATAAGACCTTTAGCTGACCATTCCTTCCTATATTTATTGAGAAGTCTAAATAGCAATATTTATGTCATGATTCAATCTATGGGAGGTACTTCATTACCTCAAGCCTTTGACATTGTTGTCAAGGCAGAGAACTGTTTAATACAAGCTGGCATGATAGCCCCAAGGCCACCCATGCCCATATTCCCTGAGATACAACCAAGCATGCCTTTACAAATAGCTCCATTTACTCCAATGCCCACCATCATAACACCTCAAGAAAATACCAATTATGGGGAAACAAGGGAGGGTCCTTCTCAAGATCTATTAGAATTAAGAAGCAGTCAGCAAGAAATGAAGAAATTAATGCAAACTATGAGTAATGAGCTAACTAGTATAAAGAAGCAAGGACAAGGGAGTAGGCCTCCTCTTCAGTAGCAAAATCAAATTCCCAATCCATAACATCAGAATCAGGGACAATCTTATCAACAGAATAAACCCCAATCTCAAGGAGGTTATCAAGGGCAAAGGAAAAATTATAATCAGGGACCATCTCAGACTTACAATCCTACCCCTCTTAATTCTGCAAATCCAGTCAGGGATGTAGTCCCAAGTCAAAATAATCTTGCTGCAGAGATGGAGTAGTGTTACCCTTGCAATCAGTCCCATAATCAGACAACGTGCTTAAATGGGAGGGTACACCAAGCACTGATGGTTCAAAATGCCTCACTTAATCAATCAGAGACTTCTTCCAGCAAGCCACCTCCTCAGCAAGAGGCACAACATGATGAGACTGCTCTTTTCAATTGGGAGCAACTAGATTTCAATGGAGTAAATGGTGAGTCCACCATTGCTGCCAACACCAGGTCTAAAAGAAGAGCTCAAGACATCGAGCAAATAGGAGATAGGGCTAGGGCTTCTACATTTGCAGAATCTTCACAACCTTTTACTCCTATCATACTGAAGAAGGCCCCTGTCATTCCAATCAAAGATCAACCTTCCAAGGAGTTTGAGCCTATCATAGTAAAGATACACCAAAGAGTACACACAGTAGTGCCTTTCAACATTGTGGAAAACATGAAGAAAGTAAATGTTACTATGTCTATGTGGGACTCTTTAGCTATTTCGGGATAACCTAAGATATTGAAGAAAGCAATGACTGAAGAGGTAATTCCTCAGCAACCTATAACAAAGGAAGTTTCTAAGCCAGTGTTGGTTAACACTAATCAAAAGGAGGAGACTCCAAGAAGCAACTCCAAAGCTAATACCATGCAAGGTAGGAACTCAAAACCACCTCCCTTTTATGTATCTTTAATTATTGGAAAATATTTAATACATAATTGCATGGTAGATAGTGGGGCTACTAGCACTGTCATGCCTAAGAAAGTGGCTGACCAATTGGGTTTGATATATGAGCCTTTCCAAAAGAAGGTTACCCAGCTTGATGGTTCCTCAGTAAACACAATAGGTGTAGCTAAAGATACCAACCTAGTACTCCATGCAAGCCCCAATTTCTCTATCCTACTTGACATATACATCATAGACCTTCCCGCCTTATTTTCTATATGCTTATCGAGGGAGTTTACAGCCAAGATAGGAGGATATCTTTCCTCTTATTGGTCTCACATGATTTTCCATACAAGTTATGGAACCAAGGTCACTATCAATTCTGAATCATTGGTAGCACACTATATAGAACCTTATGTGTCCAATGTACTCAATGCAAGTTGTCTTGCACTTGATGGTGATGACTTCCCAATCATCAAAGAGAAAACCACCAAACTAGAAGGTATCCCAGATATCTATCTAGATGAATTAGAATCTCAGAGAGCCTCTGAGGCCCAGGCCAATGTTATTTGGGATGTTGGTTTGGGGACTTATTTGATTCAAGAAGAAGGTTGCATAGAGCCAAATCTTTCCAAGGAAAACACCAAGTTAGAAGATTAGTACAACCAAGTTTGGGATCTATACTTCGATGGTGCTAGAAGAAGACATGGTGTTGGTGGTGGTTCAATGCTAGTTTCTCCAAAAGGAGAGAAGTGTTATGCAGTTGTTAGGTTCAGTTTCTCTTGCACTAGCAACACTGTTGAATATGAGAGCCTAGTGAATGGATTGGAATGGGCGAGAAAGAGAGTGATCAGAGCCCTAAAAATATATGGTGACAGCGAGCTAGTTGTCAGCCAAGTAAGAGGGATAAGTGCAACCAAAAGTGATATAATGAGGGCATATAAGCATCGAGTTTGGGATGCAATTGAATATTTTCGTGCTTTCAATATTGTTGCAATCCATAGGAAATTAAATCAGAACGCAGATAGATTAGCTGATGTTGGATCTTAGTATGACATTCCTAATAGTGTTTCAAAAGAAAAGGATCAATAGAATATCAAATTGATTGTTAGACCTTCTATTCCTAATAATAATGTCAATTGGCAAGTGTTTGACAGTGATGAGCAATTTCTACAGTTCTTATTTCAAGAGGATATTTTCTCAGAACATAACCAAGATAGACTATTGTAGAACTATGGTGATCAAGTGATACAACTAAGATCTAATAAGATGCCTAAGGGGCTTGTCACCCTAGAATCTATCTTCAACAGAGATGACCAAACACAGAAGAGTAAAGTTGGCCTGGTAGTCCAACAAGAACATTGTACTGAACTAGAGTTAGAGCCAGGTAAAATTTTACAATTTGGGAAGGTAAATACTAATTCGAAAAGGCAGGCTTACACTCGATTATTTCAAGAATTCAGTGATGTATTTGCATGGAAATATGAGGACCTCAAGAGGTTTAATCCTACCCTTTTTCAACATACCATTGAATTTGAGCCTAATGCCAAACTGGTCAGGCAGAAACAAAGGCATGTAAACCCCAAGTTAGAACCACTTATGCATAAAGAAGTACTCAAATTAATAGAGAGTAGTATCATTTACCCCATTAAGCACACTAGTTGGGTTTCCAACCTTGTTCCTATTAGGAAGAAGAATGGGGAGTTGGGGCTATGTATTGACTTCAGAGACCTTAACAGGGCATCCCTAAATACCGCCATCCGTTACCCTCTATGGAGCAAATTATACAATGTGTCTCTGGATCTGAGAGATTTTCATTATTGGATGGCTATTCAGGATACAATCAGATACTGGTTCATGAATAAGATCAATATAAGACTTCATTTACAACCAAGTGAGGGACCATGGCTTATCAAAAGATGCCCTTTGGTTTGACTAATGCAAGTGCTACTTTTCAAAAGGCAATGGATATGGCCTTTAAAAGCCTCATGTACAAATTTGTACTGGTCTATTTAGATGACATAACTATTTATTCTAAACATGCAGGAGACCATATCAAACATATGAGGAAGATATTTGAAAGGTGTAGAGAATTTGGGATATCTCTTAATCCCAAGAAATGTGTGTTTGTAGTCCATGAGGGAAAACTATTAGGATATATAGTATCCAAGAAAGGAATTACAATAGACCCTGAGAGGATCGCAACTATTCTAGAGCTACCCCTACCACATCACAAGAAAATCCTTCAATCTTTCATAGGAAGGATTAACTTTGTCAGGCGTTTCTTGCCTAATATTGCAGATCTACTAAAGCCTTTGACATCAATGTTGAAGAAGAATACATCTTTCTATTGGAGCAAAGAAGGGAAAACCAGTTTCCAAGCTATCAAAGAGTCTCTAAAAAAATCTCCTGCCCTGTTAAACCCAAATTTTAGTAAGGATTTTATCCTTTATGCTTATGGAGGATCAGATGCTATTTCTGCAATATTGACCCAAGAAAATTCTGAAGGAT
Source organism: Thuja plicata (assembly GCA_018584345.1). Classification (NCBI taxonomy): domain Eukaryota; kingdom Viridiplantae; phylum Streptophyta; class Pinopsida; order Cupressales; family Cupressaceae; genus Thuja; species Thuja plicata. The sequence continues at coordinate 2,761,944 of MU227225.1, forward strand.
TGGAGCAACCTATTGCTTTCTTTAGAAAAGGTTTAGAAGAATATGAATAAAGTTATTCTTCTGTGGAGAAACACGTACTTGTTGTGGTGAAGAGCCTTAAAAATTTTAGATGTCTGTTAACCCACAATAAGGTACAATTGAAAGTTACTCACCCTAGTGTTAAAGAATTCTTGCTTTCTAGGGACCTGAATGAAAAAAGGGCTGGTTGGATTAACAAGGTCATGGAATATGACATTGATATCCAAATCACCAAGCTAGTTAGAGGAAGAGGTCTTTGCGAGAATTTGACAGAGGATGAGAGTTCAAAGAAATCATAGCAAATGGATGCATCTCTAGTTATGCATTTAATAGAAGATCATGCCAAGGCAACAGTTTGGTTGCCTAACATGATTCATTATTTAAAATCAGGGGAATGCCCTGTAGATCTAGATTCAACAAAGAGAAGATAGTATAGATTACAATATGTTCCTTTTGTGCTAATAGATGAAATTCTTTTTAGAAAAGATCATAACGGTGTCCTTTTGAGATGCATAGATTTAGAAAAGATAGCAGGTGTCATATTTGAATTTCATGATGGACCCTCTGGAGGTCACTTCTCTCCTAGGAGTACTACTTTTAAGATCATGAGGGCTGGATACTATTGGCCATCTATCTTCAAGGATAGCCATGATTATGTAAGGAAATACATCAAATGTGCCATGTTTGCAGGAAAAGAAAAACTTGCATCCTTGCCCCTTCAGCCCATTAGAATAGAGCAACCTTTCATGAGATGGGGCATAGATTTCATTGGCATGATCAATCCTCCATCTAGTGCAGGCCATAAATGGATAATTACTGCAACAGATTATTTCACCATATGGACAGAGGCAGTTGCATTGAAAGAAGCAAATGAGAATGTTGCCCTAAGCTTTTATGATGATATAATTCATAGATTTGGTGTCCCTTACTCCATTATTTTAGATAATGCATTCGCATTTATAGGCCTAAAAGTGACTGAATGGGCAGTCAAACATGGTTTTTATTTGAACACAAGTTCAAACTACTACCCTCAGGGTAATGGTTTGGCAGAATCAACCAATAAGAACTTGATTAGGATAATCAAGAAGACCCTACAAGACAACCAAAGAGATTGGCACACCAAACTAAAATTTTCCTTATGGTTAGACAGAATTACCCCAAAGAAGATCATTGGGAATTCTCCTTACATGTTAGTGTATGAAAGAGAAGCTAAGTTGTCCATTTTAACTCAGTTGTCAGCCCTGGACTTAGCTACTCAGTATGTCTTGTTTGAGGAAGGATATCCTTTGTAGATTAGGTATGCTCAGATTATGGAATTAGAAGAACACAGAGATAAGTCCATGAAAGACATGGAATTCCATTAGATGCAAAAAAAGAAAACCTTTGATAGGAAAGCCAGGGCAAGAAATTTCAAGATTAGGGATGTAGTCCTCAAATAGGATGAATTCAATTCAAAGCCTGGCAGACATACTAAATTTGATTCCTTCTGGGGAGGTCCATTCATCATCACAGAATGTAAGGAACATAATGCTTTTCAACTATCAACTCTTGGAGGAGATCCCTTGCCCATTTCTATAAATGGATTCCATTTGAAACCTTGTTTTGAGGTTTGTCCTTCCTTGTAATCATTGTAAATAGTTTCCTTGTTCTTTGTTCCTACTTTCTAGATTATTTTCCTGCTTTCCTTGAAGTGCTCATGCACAGTTAGTTGTTTCTCCTCCCGATTTCAATCTGTTTCCAAGTTTCTATTTTTTATCAAGTGATGATTCTTTGCCCAATGGATGTCAAAGGCTACTGGTTCTCAATGTCTAGCAGGCAGAAAACCCATAGAAATAGCCAAGAATGTTACCCAAATTTTCCCTATTATGAAAATTTTGGCTACATGTGGAGTAAAATGAGGCTCCCACGAGGGTTGAGCCTAGCCTGTGAGAAAGACCTTAAATTTTCTGGTCTTGGTTATGTCCTCTGCAGTCTCTTCAGTCTCTATTTTACTCCTGTCCATGCAAAATAACCTAACTATTAAGAACCTATGTATTTGATAAGCCCTAGTTACCCGAGACTTGTTCTATTTCCTCATTCCCTTTTTGGGTCACTTAAGTTCTTCAATTTCTATGTGCACATTTACACTTTGCATTAGGTCTCTAAGTTGCGCGATAAAAATAGAATATTCCAAATCGTTCGGTGACCCGCAGACTTCCTCTAGTCTCTAAGTCTCGTGAAGGAAAAGCATATTCTATTTTGATCAGGAGACTTAGCAATGATTGTTGGATCAAATGTCGATCATAGGGAAGTTGGGTAATCTCCTAATATAACCTAGAGTTAGAAAGAGGTTTGGAGATCACGCGACTCAATATAATTCCCAACTTCATATGTGACTTGAGTTTAAAGATGAGTTAAGTTACAGACTCCCTCTAGTCTCATAGTCTTGGGAAGGAAATAAGGTTAAAGAAAAGGTCAGGAGACCCAGCAACAAAGGGAAAAGGTAGTCAAAGGTAAAGGCATGGGTTAAAGTCAAGGTCAGATCAGAAAGGAAGATCGACGGTCATGTTTTAAAGTGAAATCAATTTGAATCTCAGTCGTGGATGAAATATCTCACGCCAGCTGTGACCGTTATCTTTCAAACATTTAAAAAATTCAAATATTTGATTCGAGTAGTTATGACAGAAACAACTTGCAGAGAAGTAGATGGATCGGCCAACTTCTCAGAGGCAGAGTTATGGCAATTGGAAGGATTTTTAAAGCCATATCAGATCATTTCAGATATTTCATGACATATTTATGAGCAGAATTGACAGTATTAGGATTTTCAAATTATTCTATTGCAGTTGGATTGTAACCCTAATATGATCAGATTGTTTCCTTTAGCCTGCGTGCTAGGACGAACATGTATATATAGTTAGTTTTAAAGCTTTTTAGGGAGAGTTTTCTTGGCTTAGAAGTTATCCATGGCATTTTTTTTTCCCTCTAACTTTTTAGAGTCTGCAATCTTTCATTGATATTCAGATATTGCAAAGGCTTTTTGTGACATTTTCTCTGTCCCTGGGCTTTCTTGTCTGAATTTCTCTTACTGAATTAAAATATATTGAATGATTTTTCAGAGAAATACTGGAGTTCCTGAGCCCTCTTTCTTTTTGCAATAGTGTGTACTACTGTGGATGATCTGATTTAGATGAGTTTGAGGATATTCTTCAGTCCCCTGTCATTTTGTCTCATTCCTGTGCCTGATTGGAAAAGTAGATGTTCATTTGCAGGTCATAGTCTGTGTCTACTTATAGTGAATATGCTATTGTTTGTGAAATTACTTATTTCCCTAAATAGCCTCTATTTATCTCAGACCTCTCTATGAAATACTTATGCAAGCTTATCTAGAATGTTGTGTTCTATTAGATCCAAGGTTTCATGCTGAGATTATTTAATGTGTTATAATTCAAATTACCTTCGGTGTATCACCTAGTAGGATAATTTTCTTTCAGTTATTTCCCTTTCATGCATTCCTTCTATCATTTTTCCCTCAATAATTTAATTTTGTGTGAGGAGGAAAATTTGGGTGATTATCCAAGAGGAACTAGCCTAGAACTTGGAGGTCTTATCTCAGTTAACAAAGGTCCCACAACCTAGAGATGATTCCTACGTTATACTAGATTATCAAGACTACGAGAGCTTGACCTAGGGTGCAAATTTAGTGTATAACAGGAACCAAAATACAAGATATGCCCAAAGCTTGCATCGCAACCCGATGAGTCTGATGCATTTTCAAAAATTCCACCTAGGGTTTTATTGATAGAAAATGTTAGATCGTACATCCACTACAAGATCACTGAGATTGGTGATCTGGAGATAGATCAAGCTTATAAGAAGCTATGTGATGATCAAGGGAACCTAAAGGAAGAACACAAGCACTTGCAAATAAAAGGGATAATAAATGCCCTATATCTCCCAAGGGTTTTCAAAACCGACTGGATTAGGTTGGTACTAAGAAGAATGCACGATCAGAAGTTATGGTTTGATGAACCCAATCATATTACAAAGGATGTATTACATGTTGTAATAGGTTACCCCATAACTGACAAACCAAAAGCTCACAAGCATCCCTCTCGACTAGAAGTTGAAAAACTCACCAATGTTATATGGGATAACAGAGGACTTAAGGTGAACACCATCACCAATGAGGAACTAAGTTTTGGTGCATGTGTCATAGGGTACAAGATCTTTCCAGCTAGCAGGATAAACAACATAGAATCAACAGCAGTAAGCACAGCTTACAAGATTGTCACGAAGGGAATACAATTGATCTATGTGAGATCCTACTGAAGCAACTTGATGAGAATATGACAATAATCAGGCCTGCAGAGACAAACTCATGTAACTTCAGCTCACTTATAATGTGTATATTCTTTTATTTTCAAGAATATTTTCCTTCAATTGGCAAAGTGAAGTGGGACACCACCAAGCCAGTCACATTACAGATAAGTGACTGTATCAAGTCACTAGGTGACAATTTTGATTCAGTGATGACTGAATACTTCCTTGATTTCAAGGAAAAGATGATGGAAAGAGTAAGGATCCATGAAAAATTAATTGAAAAGCATAGGGATGAGATATGCTTTATGGTGGATTCAGATTTTACTCACATTAAACCAGTTGTACCAAGAATAGCCTGGTTACCACCACTTGACTATGAGATAAACATAGATCAAGCAACAAATGCAATTGATGCACTATTGAATGAACCGCTTGACAGCAAGCAACCAAGATTTGGAACATATGAAGAGGAAAACTCTAAGATAAAAATAGGCCTAGTCTTAAAGAAGACTGTCAACAAGAAAAACAAGATGGTAAAGAATCTTGAGAAGTTATTGTCTGTAAATGAGGAGGAGAAAGAACAAACAAAGGATACCGAGGAATAGGGTGCCATCGGTGAAGAGAAAGATGAGAAAGCAACAGATTCCAAATCCATTGAGTTTGATGTGCCTCCACCTCCAACCAAGAAATCAAGGACCACAGTAGCTCAGAGGACAAGGAGCCAAAATGCAAAGAAAGATGCATTACCTCTTAAGAAAGGTCAAGTAAGGACCTATAAGAAGAAGCAGCAAACAAAGAAGAAAACACCTACCAAAAGGAGGAGAAGACTGGTCATAACCAAGGCAGACATTTAAGATTCAAAACAGGATGAGCCTAAAGTAGAAAAGAAAATCTTAACCCCTAGAACAATTGATGAGACTACTGATTCAATTGCTACAACAGGTATCATGACTAATAGGAAAATCAGACAATGGGTAAAACTGGAGCCCGAGGACAAAAATAAAATAGAAGATGCAATAATCAAGGCTATGGTCAAGTTTAAATATGTACCAGTTGAGTTTGCTTACAAAATTCCCAAAGAACTAAGTGACATAATTTTAGCACGATGGTCTTATGCTTTGCACACAAAAAGGGAAACAAGGGAGAGGATACTTGTAACACTCATGCCTCTCGAATCCAAATTGGAAGAAATAAAAGAAATGATGAAAAAACATTCCAATAAATTTGTGGCAAAGATAAGATCCTACAAGGTGCTCCAGGATAAGTTCTTAGAGATGGATAGCATGATAGATGCTAAATGGAGACAAATTCTTGATCTACCTGCAGAATCAACAAGCTATGAGAATCCATTACTTCTCACCAAGACACCTCATATAGAGGAGCAGAAAGAAAAATCAAGTACAGAGCACATTTCTTTGGATAATATGGAGGATACTGAGTCCATTGACTTAGATAAAGTCATGGATGATCTTGACATTCGAGATATTACTCACTATGATTCTAATAAGGATCCAAAGAAGGATGATGATATTATATTCATATCTCTTAAGGATAAAGAAAAGCGACAAACATTGAAGACACTGGGAAATAATGACATGGATGTTGTTGATGAGACATGGACAGACACTTCAATCATTTACATGACAGGACTGGATCCTGCAGAACAAATCCAAAAGGATCAAGATGTCACTGCTCAACAAACTCAAACCAACTAGCAAGACACAACTCTAGATGCATCACGGGTGGGCACACAAAACAATATGCCAGTATTGATGAAGGTCATCAATCTGCTAGAAGGAAATGAAGAATCTACTGCAGATACAAGCATACCCAAATACAAGGGTGATGCAGAAATAAAGGAGACAATAGATGAATCCAAAGATACAACTACAGAACAAGTTGTTGTCGATGATCAGCAAGACAAGTCTATTGATCAAAATCAAGAAAGAGAAAAACAACAAGGAGAGGAAAAGCAAAAGGAGAATAGTGAAGAAGAAAAGCCAAATGATTCTCAAAAGAAAACAAAAGAGAAATCTATTGATACACCCAAGGTTGATGAAGAGACGTCTTCACCTAACCGACAAATGAACCCTAAGAAGAAGGCACAAGAAGTTTCATCTACAAAGCCTTCACCGAGCGCCTCAGAGAAAAAATGAACTAGAAATGGTAGTTCATACATATGCTTCTACACAAATCTCAAGGAAGAAGAAGAGAAAGAACAAAAATCCAGTCACTCTGGATGAAATAATTGAGATTCTGGTATTTGATCCTAGAACATTGGATCCTACTAAGGTGACAAAGTATGCTAGACTTTGTGAAAGGAAATCTATCTAGGATAAGCTCAGAATGGCCACAAAAGAATCAAAGGTACTTGAAGTTGCAAAAGGAATCCTTCAGCAAATTGTACCTGATATAGATGTTGATCAAACAGCTCCCATGCTTGATCAATTAGTGGTTCTCACCGACGCTATCACATCTCATAATATAGATGTTGAAAAGGCTATAGAAGCTAGACTTGAAAATAAATATGAATTCAAGTTGGCAGAGAAAATAAGCCAAGAAGTGGCACTGCAAAAGGTGAAGCTATCTGAATTGGTAAGCACATTAGACCCCCATAATTTCATAAGCAATAGCCTTAACTCAAAAATTGTGCACATTGGATCAACTCACAAAGGACTATACCAATAAGATAGCAAAAATTGATGTTGATCTTCAAGCCAGTGCACAAGGTCTCAAAAATACTGAAGATGCAATCAAATTGCATAATGACCAGCTCAAGCAAGCTAGGAAGTTGAGACAAGATATACAGATTGCATAAACAAAGTTTAGAGATGAGGTGAATGAGCTTCAAGATCAACTCTTACCAACTCTCACATTACTACAACACCATATGACACAGGAAAGAACACTCATTGCCACCCCAGAAATGTCTGTCCTAGACAGCATTTATTTTATGCATGCTAGGATTGAACTAGAGCACATGGCACTGGAACTCCTCAAAGAAAAATGGGAGAAAATGATAGAAGATATCAAGAAAAATCACTCCCACATCCTTGACACTCTGTAAGTTGCACATTTTTGTCACATTTTTGACAACATATAAGTTATACATTTTTTTCATGATTATCAAAAAAGGGGGAAATGATATGTGCAATCAGTCAGTAAAAGGGGGAAATGATATGTACAGTCAGTCATTAAAAAGAGGAAAGATTATGAAAAAAAGGGGAATGTATAGTACAAAGACAAGTATACATGTACATATACTTATATTATACTGATGCATATAGTTAGGAGGAGTCATATAATGACAAGGATATATACACAGTGTACATACTAAACACTTTAGTATTATGCACATATCATTTTTTGATACTAATGTCAAAGCGGGAGATTGAAGACATTATATTTTTCCATTAGTATATGAAAGGAAAAATATGATAAACACCATCAGCTTATACTACACCGACAGACAGGGCATAGCACTACCCGATGACAAGGTTATCGATATTGCTAAGTAGAAAGCATCTCGACGCAACACTATTCAGTGTTACCCGACGATAGAAAAGACAAAGGAACCCAACGAGTAACCAATAGTACAACCCAATGAAATAGACAAGAGTGGAACCCGACAGATGAAGGGAACCCGATGAACAATTCAAAGAAGGAACTCTGACAGACTTTCAGTTCACATCGATAATCAGATATTGAGAGTCATTTACATCTCACAAAAAGTGGATCTGACTTTCCACGTCAGATAAATCACTGAATTTTTATATTTAGCTTCTTGATTTGTTTTAAATCCATTACATGAGGGAAAAGCAATGTAATTATTATTGTTTTTATCAGTTTAACTAATTTAAAACATGCAAACTAAAGGATCAAGGTCAAGTTGTATACCTTGGATCTAGAGTTAACATTGTAATGTGTGATTCTAAAATAGGTCAAAGAAAGTTTTTATAAATAGATGCTCAATCAATTGTGAACATGTTGTTCGATGATGATTGTAGCCACTGAGAGCATCTAAGGATCAGATAAGATAATTCAAGTAGAAGCACATACAAAGATCAAATCAGTTTTCAAGAACAAAACCAAGGCTACCGACAAGCAGGAAAAGGTATTAATCAATCACTATAGGTCATAATAATATAGTGTAAGCTTTAATGGATCTATAATTAGCAATTTTAGATTGCATACAATCAGGTCATACATATTGTACACTTTCTAACAAGTGGGGTACACTTAAGAAATCCTTTCAAGGAAGGTGGATTTAACAATCCTATTGTAAATCTCTTAATTGCTAAAGCTCTTAACATAGTAGATCCTAATAGGTTTCCACATTAATACTCCTAATAGGTTAGATCATCAAAAGTGATCAAATTGTAAGCCTTAAATGGCTCCCTTCCATTCTGCAGATAGTGAAGTTTTGTGGGTGTCATCCCCACCATAGTTTTTACTTCCTAACGGGAGTTCTGCGATATCACATCTTTTGTTATGTTTCTATTACTTTCATGAATGTTGCATAAAATTAATTTTATGAATTAATACTACATGCATAAGAAAGAACATCTTATTTGGTCAGTAATACAATACAGTTTGATTGCTAATGAAGAAAGATGAAAAGTGTTAAAAAAATTAGAGGTACTGATTCACCCCTCCCCTCTCAATACTACTTGCCATTAATCCCAACACCAATAACATTTTTTTCTTTGGGCTCGAGTACTAATGTCCATATCTTGTTCTTCTCAATTTGATCATACTCTTCTTTCATTGCTTTCATCCAATCTCCATTATCTAGTGCGTCCTTAACTTTCTTAGGCTCAAATATAGATATCAAACATGTATTGTCTCTTACCTTTCTTCTGGTCATCACTCTAGCATCCTTCTTTCCAATAATCTTGCTTGGGGAATGGTGCCTGTTGAGATTGATGAATATCAATCTACCCAAGAAACACCTGCATGCAAAGCTGTTACACAGAAGAAGACATAAAGAGAAAGCTAGGGCGGCCGATAGGCCAGAGATTGAAAAAGCATGTTGCAAGAAATGATTTTCTATTAACAACAATAATGAAATTACAATCTCCTTATGAATTACAAAGCGGACAATCCTTATAAAGGATTCCGAAACCCTAAAAAGGGAAACTAACAGAAATAGAAACTACCTAAGGTTAGCTTAAGCAAACTAGAGTGAATAGGGAAGTTACTAATTAGATCATAATGATTTAAATTAGTAACCCCGATAGACTATTACTCTAACA
>MU227225.1:2771547-2782438 GCA_018584345.1 Thuja plicata
CCAAACCTAGGAAACTACTGCAGAAAGCAGGAAAGATGGGTCCCGGCAACTAGGCCTGATCAGGTACCCAAAACATAAAGGGAAAAGAATAGAGCAAGAAGCATCTCTGAAGCATGTCTGAAAACTCTGTCAGAAGAAACTGCTGGAACCCCCACTGAAGTGCATGATCAGGTAGAGAAGACATGTGTCTGAAGAGCTGATCAATCGAAGAGGAGACCTCCAAAAGTAGGAATGAATGAGTGTCTATATAGTAGATGATCCATCTCACCGAAATGCATAGGTGCCTAGCCACTGCATCCGCCTAGTACATAGGAACAAGAAATGAATACGTAGATCACTCAACCGAACCAGGGAAGCAATAGAACCAACAGGTGAACCCCCCCATAATGTTGAGCTGGGAGAGGTGACAGGAACACTGAAATGCAGTACCAGAAACAACTGCAGAAGAAGAACCAGGAACACCAAGTGCAACAGAGGTACAAACACAGGATAAATGGCGGTGTCATAGACACAGTCTACATGGGCTAATGTCGTGGAAGGTACGCTCACTTGACAAGAGTGGATGCGCCTATAGTGGCAAATGCATCAGAATCCCCCCATGGCACTTTATAACAGAGTGCGAGTACTAAGACTGAACCAGGTGTACAAGATCCAAAAAAAAGTAGAAGAGGGCACTTTATCTCAGTGCGTTTACAGAATACAAATGCATCAGAATGAGCATGCAAGCTCAGAAGTCAGAAAGAAGAGTGCACTAAGAAACCAGAAGAAGAGATCCCCGGACCTATAGAACCAAGCACACCACCAGAGGGCATAAACTGCATAACTCAGAGGTGTGAAAACATGGAGCAGAATCTGGAAGAAATACCTCTGCCACTGAAAAGTACTTTGAATCATCTTTCCGACGATATCTCATTTGCCAAAAAAAGAGTCCGGATGAGCCAGATATGACTCCCGGAAGGCAAAACAGCACATCAGACTTCAACAGCAAAAATCGTTGTCGAAATGGTGGAACCAAAACCTCTAACCTCCACCATCGGAAAGTGCTCGGAAAGAGCTTTCCGACCATATATAGAAGTCAGAAAAAGACCCCCGTACGCTCCCTATAGAGAGAAAAACGTCTAGGTACCCCCAAAATGCCCTAAATGGCTTACAAGAGGCCCCCAGGGGCTAAAAAATTGGGCCCCCAGGCGCATGGCGCGCTCCGGGGGCTTAACTCTGGCACTCGATCGTGCATATGACCTTGCGCAAATGTTTAAAGCCCGCGGGGGCTGCAAAGAACTCGCCACCGGAGCGGTGGGCGGGGCGGCCGGGCGTGAAGCGGGAGGTGGCCGTCGGAGCTGCAAATGATGGCGGTGGCGGAGTGTTTGGGCGGCGGTGGCCGCGGCGGCGGGGGCCACAGTGAAGAGGGCGGCTCGGGCCGCTGTGAGTTGAGCGGCGCGGGCCGCGGTAACCGGAGCAGTGCGCAGCCACAGGCGGTGGGCGGGCGGCACCATTTTTAAAACATTGACTGCATTTTATTAAACGCCAAAAATCATATAAAAATGATTTTTTTAATAATTTTTTTTTTAATTTTTCACATCCGTACGGCCCTCAGGAGGGCAAGAAAATTTTCCCAGAGCCCCGGAGCCCAAAATGGTCAAAATTTTATATGATTTCGACTCTCCCGGGCCTTCTGGACGCAATGGTGGAGTCCTTTTCGGCTCAAACAGCTTTGAAAAATAGAGACCCCCCCAGAACCAGAGACAAAAGCCAGAAAAGAATCTGAGAGCTTCAAACCCTCGCTGCTTCAACAGAGAACGAACAGCCGGATGCAGGAGAGCTCTGATACCATGTTGAGATTGATGAATATCAATCTACCCAAGAAACACCTGCATGCAAAGCTGTTACACAGAAGAAGACAGAAAGAGAAAGCTACGGCGGCCGATAGGCCAGAGACTGAAAAAGCATGTTGCAAGAAATGATTTTCTATCAACAACAATAATGAAATTACAATCTCCTTATGAATTACAAAGCGGACAATCCTTATAAAGGATGTCGAAACCCTAAAAAGGGAAACTAACAGAAATAGAAACTGCCTAAGGTTAGCTTAAGCAAACTAGAGTGAATAGGGAAGTTACTAATTAGATCATAATGATTTAAATTAGTAACCCCGATAGACTATTACTCTAACAGTGCCTTCTCACATACTTTACCAAAATAGGCTCGCTAGCTCTCGATTCTTCAATATCAACATTCGGTTGTGGAACTCCTTATTCATCTTCCTCCTCGGTAGGTGCTCTTGATAAGGTATCACAAGAATCATGTTGTATATATACAAACTTCTCATAATATTCAGGTTCCTTCTTACTATCTTCATCATTCCTTTTTGCAAATTCATCAATTCTTACATTTGCACTTTTCATCATTTTGTTAGTAACCTTGTTCAAACATTTGTAAATTTTACTCCTTGTCGAGTATCCTAAGAATATCCCTTTGTCTCCTTTTGAATCAAACTTTCCTTCTCTAGAATCTTTCAGAATATAGCATTTGCTCCCAAAAATTTTAAAGTAACTAACATTAGGTTTGTGGTCATACTAGATTTCATAAGGTGTCTTGTTGGTACCTTTCTTCATTTGTACTCAGTTCAATGTATAAACAGTAGTACTCACATATTCCCTCCAAAAGTTCTATGAAACTCCTTTTTCAATCATCAGTGTCCTGGCACAGTCAACAATAGATTTGTTTATTCTCTCAACGATCCCATTCTATTGTGGTGTGCTCAGTGCTGACAATTGTCTCTTAATTCCATTCTCGTTACAAAACAATGTAAACTCATTAGAAGTAAACTCACCTCCTCTTTCAGATCTCATACATTTCAATTGTCTTGAAATTTCTTTTTCAACTCAGGCCTTATACCACTTAAACATTTGAAATGTATCAGATTTTTCTTTTAAAAACATTACAAACATCATTCTAGAATATTCATCCACAAATAAAATAAAATATTTGTCTCCATAATAAATTTGAGTCCTCATGGGTCCACATAAATCAGTATGAACTAAATCCAAAATTCCTTGTGTAACATAATTTTTTCTTGCAAAACTAGATTTAGTCATCTTAGCCATCTGACATTCTCTGCACATAGAATTCTCTGGTTTTTCAAGTCTCAGTAGTCCTCTTACTGTACTCTTCTTACTCACTTTGATTAAGTTGTCAAAATTAACATGACAAATCCTTTTGTGTCATAACCAAACATCTTCAACTTTAGCAAATAGGCAACTCTTCATAGAAGTACCAAGATAAAATAATTTACCTTTAGATTTTTCTCTAGTAGCAATTAGATTATCCTTTTCATCAAATACTTTCACCCTTCCATATTGAAATTCTAGTCGGTGACCTATATTATTTAGCTGTGCAACACTCAACAAATTATACTTTAATCCTTCAACCCAATAGACATCATCACATCTTGTGTTATTTAGTAGAATTATAGATCATTTTCCTTTCACAGGATATGGAGCATCATTACCAAATCTAACATAACCTCCATCATGATTTTCCAAGGAAATAAACTTAATTGTGTTACCAGTCATGTGATGTGAACAACCACTATCTATAATCCATGTTTGATTCTTACTTACTTGTGATATTAGGGCTCTAGGTTCTTCTTCATCAGAATCATCTTTTATAGAAACATAAACAACTTCTTTTCCATCATTGCTATCAAAAGAATCATCATCACTTAGTCATTCATTAGCAATATGACAAGATTTCTTACTCTTTTTTGTAGTCTCTGTATCTCCTGAATCCATTTTCTCTTTTCTCCTTTTCTCTGTTATCTTTCTTTTCTTCCTTATCTTTCTCTGGATAGTTAGATGCAAAGTGACCAACTTTATCACAATTAAAAAATCTCAAGGGTAACTTACCTCGGTATTCACCTTTGCCTCTTTGTAGCCTTCTAGCCAACAAAGCTTCAAAATCTCTTTCATTTTCATCACATTCAGTAAATAACTCTTCAAGTCCTTCAGTGCAACTATAAACTTTCTCACTAGCACTGCTCAAATATCCATCTCTAGCAACAGCTTCCCTAGCTTTTCCAATCTTTAAAGTAGACTTAAATGTAGATTCAATCTTAGAATTAACAAGCATACTATTGTCAAAATCATTTAGCTCAAACGCAGTTAACTTACCAATAGTGGTGTCCCATGAAACATTCATCTGGGGTATAGATCTCAGCTCTTGTATAGAAGATACACAAATAGCATAACTCAGTAGCAGGGTTCTCAACATTTTTCTTGTAACATCATCCTTTGTTATGATACCACCAGGTCCTCTGATAGAATTAACAATCTCCTTAAGTCTTGTACTATACTGTATTATGTTCTCTCCTTCCTTCATTCTCATAGAGTCAAATTTTCCTCTCAAGATTTTTGCCTTAGCCTTCCAAACATGTTGATCTCCACCATAGGTCAAAATAAGCTTATCTCACATTTTTTCAAAGTAGTGTAGTCATCAAGCTCGTCATATTACTGGTCGGTAAATGTAGATGCAATCTCAATCATCACTTGTGTGTGTTCCTATTTCTATTTTTTCTCAATGGTAGTCATAGGTGCAGTAGTCGTTGCTACATATTGATTATCAAGAAAGTGAAGTCCATATTCTTCTACTCCAGACACATGCAACCACATTATACTTTTCCATGTAGAGAAGTGATCCCTATTCAGCTTTGGTGCTTCCCTATTATACATCTTTAGATCTTGACTCAAGTCCTTTGAAACTTATCACTTCAGAGTAACTTAGCTCTAATACCAATTGTTGGTCCCACTAAGATGGAGGGTGAAGCAGACAAATCAAAACTTAAACACTCAAAATTGAACTCACTGATTCACTTGGTAATACTGAATACAGTAAATAACCAATTCACCAAATAAGTCAATAACATAAGCAACAATACATCTCATATATGTAAATCAATCATTTAAACTTACCAACATCAGATTAACCATGTAAACATCATATTTAACTCATTGACATAGGATTTAACAAGGAAACCCAATTTGGGAAAAGGCTCTACGGGAATTGTAACCCACAATAAAAAATTGTACTCTTCTAAAGTACGCTCGGTTAAGGATTTATCTTGTTAAAGATTACAAACACATTTTCTAAATGTGACCCTGTTAGGGGATTTACCTCAGATCTGTTAAGATATTCACCCTGTTAGGAGTGACCTTGTTAGAGGTCTTTAAACACTCTTTTGGAATGTCACCTAAGTCTAGGTTTTACAAATAGGATTGTTAGATCCACTCGGTTAATTTGTATTTCTCTATTACAAACGTTAAAAAGCAACAGTAAACTTTGATCTGTAAATATAGCAACTACCTTTTTTGTATAAGATCCTTAATGCTCAATTGAATATTGGCATCACATACTCTATTTATCTCTTTCTCAAACTATAGATTCTTCAATTTATTTTTCTCTATTTTGTTCGATAAATGTTGTTCTTCAACTTCTTCTTCCTCTCTAATCAATTCACTAGTAGCATACACTATGTGTATTTCTCATTCTTTATATAGACATATTTTTGCCTCTTAATCTCCTTAATTTGATTTTCCTTCATTTGCGCTCAGTTGTTCAATCATCTTCTTCATATTTTACAACTTGGTAAACCATCTCACTTTTACCTTGGAACTTGAAATTTTTCTTGGAACTCTCATAATTATGTTTAACCACTTGATCTCCGCCTTAGATCTTCTCATTGAATTTTCCCATTCGTAGATCTTGTAAAAAACTTCATTTAATTCATTTCCTCATCCATCTCATCATCGCTTTGCATTAAATGCAATCTTATCATCATTTAATATCAGTATACTGTACTCAGTAAAACTTGATTCACAATTTGGTAACTGGCTTCATTCACTGCTCATTGTCTAACTCAACTTTGGTGCTCAGTGCTCAGTAACTATAACCAACTCACATAACATTCTACCGACTGACTCACTCTAGCTCGGTAAAGTAACTCTTTCAGCCATAACTTTAATTCATTTTAGTTCCCGACTTGATCAATCAAATATACCGATTTGATAACATCAAATATATAGTAGAAAATAACTATATCATCATTACCTCATCATTGTTTAATATGTATTTGTCACCCATTTAACTTCTCCTCTTAAGATATTGTAACATAATAAAAATCAATTAATCAATTACTTGACATCAATGACAAAATAATAATTGATCTAACTATTTCTACAATCATGATACTCAGTATCACTTGGTCTTCATCATCTCCATTAGATATTCATTAGTTAATCAACATAGGTAATTCTATCACTTTCAATAATCAAATCTATAACTTGCACATATAGAAGAGGGAAAATGTTGTGTTGTATAGGGGCTCGCCCAAGTCAAACATTGTGTTGGTGTTTCCACCTCCACCATATCAATTTTGGATGAAAGAGAGCTTACCCCTTATAGGGTGGAGGGTAAAAACATTAAAATAAATGCTTCAATTGACAAATGATACCTCTGATGTGAAGTTCTTTCCTTGAAGCCTAACACAAAGCTTAATGTTGTTTTATAGGTGTTAATGCATGCCTTTATCATGGAGGAACACATAACTTGATCATGATTGCAGAAATTGAATGCTTGAATGCCTGATTTATAAATTCCTACTCAATTACCTTGAAACTCAATTGAATGCTCAATTGGAAGTTTCAATATTAAGATATGTATGTGATAGTCTCAAATGACTGAGGAAGTTTTATTCATACACAACTTACACCTATTTTAGTTTAATTTTTTAAGAATACCAACATTGGGGAGCACTTTCATACTACTTGCAAAGTTGGCCATTATGATTTCAAATTTGGGGCCAAAATGGCTGGACTACAACACTAGGCACCATAGTCTTGACATTTTGGGCTAAAATCAAGGTTAGTGAGTAAAGAATTGTGCTAAGATTTGGGAAATGACCATAGCCTAAGCACAATCAAGCATGAATCAGTGGCATGAGGCACAACCACCAAAGTGAGCCCAAAATGACTGTGAAATTGTAGAGGGATATGATTTACAATAATACAATAGTTAATAAAAATTTAAGTTCAAATAAATTATATATAGTTCGGTATGTCACTCTAAATCTTGAGTATGGGGTATTTAAATTTAAATTTGAGATCAATTTACCTAATGAAACTAACAATTGGAGTGGTATTTGTCTATTAGATCATTGGGATGAACTTATTGGCCCATGTAATCGCACACCATATGGAATGAAATATGATTAATGCAAACATTATAGTAGACACCTAAATTTAATCACACCTCATGCAATATTAAACTTTATCTTAATCCAACTATGAATTACATAAATATAAATTAATTAATTGAGCTTTCATCCTTATTTATCACCCTTAAGTAAATATGTTCACATTTATTACTTAAGTTCAACCTTTGTCTTCCTATGACACAATCATTTAGTTAATTCCTATTTTTTGTCTCAAATACAATTAGTTAGTTAAATCCAATTAATTAACTAATTAACCTTTTACTATACCTAGAAATTATTAAGTTAATTAATCGCACCTAAACCTACAATTATCCTAAAAATGTACATTAAAATCTTCACCATCCATTCTTTCAAGAAAACATCAACCCTACATTTAGCCCATGTGATTGTCACATATGTGAGAAGTCGTGAGTCTTGATCTTGTATTCCCATGTGATCTTCCACACATGTTAGAGGAGACACTTGTCACCTTTTCTATTTCCAACATGTTCTCACACATGCGTGAGAGGAAATATCCCACCTTTTCTCTTCCAATACATCTTCCCACATGTGTGAGAGGACGCTTGTCTTTAGTTTCTCTTCCTCATATATCCTCTCGCACATATGTGAGAAGATTCATTGGAAAACCATTTGATTTAGTCAAACCAATTCTTTGTGGTAATGTAATTATATTTCTACTTGCATGATGGAAAATTGTACCACTTTAGGATTTTATACATTTTGCATGAGGTAGAGAGAGAAAAAATGATTTAGGAGGTTCATTTCAATAATGTTGTATGACATTTTAGATTAGAAAGGCCCTTGTGATGTTAAATATTTGCATCTATAAATGTTTACATCTACCATTCTAAATCAAAGCCAAAACCTGTTCTATGGTACTATGCAGTTTGCGAGGGCAATGAGAAACAATGGCATAGTCACACATTTCCAAAGTCTGAATCAATATAGTGTTTTAACCTCTTACTGGGTAGTTAGTAGTTGTCGTTAGGTTGAGTCTTTATTATTGGTGAATAAGAAATTGTTGGCTTCTACCTGGGACGCAGAGTTTTAGTGTTCGTATATACTCTTGTCAACGGTAAGATGCATTATTTCTATGTTCAAAAAGTGCATAGAATTATTCAGAAAAACCATCAGCTTTATGAATTGCTTCAGCATGGCATGAATCATTTGTATTGGAAAAGTTGTTCACGCGCCATCCAGTCTTGGGACATTACAGGGTGTCCGAAAATTGAATTGATTTGAGAAAATTGAATGTTTTGGATAAATATGATGTTGTGAATTATTTTTTCATTTATAATGGGTGCAAACAACATTAAGGAAGGGGTAGTGTCTGATTACTTACTAGATTGTGATGTAATAATTCAGGTGGTGATCAACAATCAAGTAATCTCATTACTATCAAGGTATGATCATCGGTTTCCAACATATGAGGGCTCATAGTCATTTGAATGCATCTTCTATTAGTGGTAATTTGGACGTAAGTTGTTTTAGAGAAGATATTGCAACTCAAATTTGTTGTACAAGTTTTTTAAAATGTCAAGAAGATGATATATCTTCTATTAGGCCCCGTTTGTTTGGGGAATTGGAATTTGACTCAAAACCTTATTATCACAAAATCAGGTTTTGAAATCCCGGTCTTGCATCTTGGGGAATTGGAATTTGACTCAAAACCTTATTATATCAAAACCAGGATATGATTTCTAATTCCATCTATTAGTAGGAAGATGATGCCACTCATTTTGGTGTCTAAACCTGGTTTTACTTGACAAATCCAGAATTGCAATTTAGAGAAACAAACAGCGGATTTGCAAAAACGAGAAGTGTCACTCCCAAAACCGGGAAGTGTCACTACCAATTCCGTGAAACAAACGGGGCCTTAGATGTGTTGATCAAGTTGTCTAGCTTCTTGCTACCGATGCTTGCAAAAGTGCACTTCAAAACATTAAGACATGAATTGTTAAGTATCTTGTAGATGTGTTTATCAATGTTACCAATCAATCTTCAGTTAGTTATGTTACACATGACGGGGCCCTCAAGGACTCATCTGAGACATCAAGTGATGAAACAGATGTTGGCAATTCGCATTCACCTCTAAATCATAATTTTGTGCTTTGAACCTTCACATCCGAAGCTTGGTGGAATCGGAGGATGGAGGAACTTCCATCATCTCAAGTCAGCTTCTCGTTTTGGGATGGTGTTCTACATGAGAAGCATTTTTGGCGTTTTTGGTTTTTTATTTCGATTTTCTTTCTAATGCTGACAAATTTGAAGAATGCATGTCTTGTGAAGGCTCATTTTGGAGACAGGATTGGAATTTGGTATTGTGCTCAATATGGATTGTTGTCAAGCGAGCTGCAGAGTATATGATCAAGAATTAGACCCTTTCACGGTCATTAGACAATAATAGAGATCTATCACATCTCTTAGGGATCATTGTTGAATAATTCAAGACTTTATGATCGAGAGTTCGGAACTGAGAGGTTAAGAACACAGCTTGAAGCTGCACCTTTTCAAGGGTCAAGAGATAGCTTGATGGAGCCTTGCTTGGTTCAAGATTTGCTACTTCAGAAGGGGATTTTTCCAAAATATGTATTCATGATCTATATGTAGTCAGTTGTTTTGTTATATAATCCTTAAGGGGGGTCCCTTGATGACCTCATGGAAAGGCATGTTGTTAGTTAGTGCCAAAACACTTAGTCATCACAGAGTTGACCGAGCCAGCAACTTTAAGTGCAACCCGACCAATTATAGTTTAACCCGAGCAGTGGCAATGATGACCGAGCAGCCAGTGGTAATCAGTATTACCCGAGTGGTCAATATGACCCGAGTACACAATGTAGCCCAAGTGCTAGAATTTACTATGTTGCCCGAGTAACAACATATTGCCCGAGTGCCAGTATATCACCCGACTACTAGACCCGAGTAGCAGTATTGGAAGCTGACTTAGTTTATATTGTTTGATATTATTATATATCATGGAAGCCGACTTATAGAAGTATTTAATTTGGATAAGGTATAAATATAAGGTATTTTGTTTATCCAAATGTGTGTGAAATAAGTATATATGAGAATATGAAGTGGCAGACTGATTAAGAGGCTACAACGGTATAAGGAACAGTAGAGACTCATCTATCACATTCAGGTGATTAGTTATTATATCATTGGATCTTATTCAGCAAATCAGAGTTGCATAGAAGATCATCTATTGGTTCATCCTAACAGGTGCATCAGCAAAACTCTCTAACAAGGTGGACTTAACAGTCCATTACAAATATCCTAACAGAGTTGCATACTTAATTGTATTGTACTAAATCCTTTCACAAGGTGGTCCTAACAATCATTATTGCTCCTAACAGAGTAGGCCATCAGAAGTGGTCAATCGTAAGCTTTAACAAGCTAAATTTATATTGCAGTAATAAATCTTGTGGGTACCATCCCCACCCCAGTTTTACTTTCTATTTGGAAGGTTTCTGGATAACCAAATATTGTGTCAAGTGTTGTGGATGTTTATTACTTTTATGTTTCATGCATGCAATTAGATTAGTTAATCTAATAAAGGATTAAAGAGATTAAGTTGTATTAGCTCCTGATTCACCCCCCCCCCCCCTCTCAGTCACCTAGCCT
>MU227225.1:2796651-2819013 GCA_018584345.1 Thuja plicata
CATTAGGTTTATTCAGCCTTTCATTCAATTCCTTCTCAGATCTCAAATCATCTTTCAATTGATTGTTCTCAGATCTCAGATTCATCATTTCCATATCTTTCCTACTAATCTCCTGATTTGCAAGTAGCAGTTGATTTGCCATGTCAACCTGATTGATTGTCATCATTTGCACATCATGGTGTCCTTTCATCAAGTCTGACAGTTATCACTCTTTTATCTTCTTCTTCCATAGCTTTGTCATCTTCAGCTTTCTTCTTTTGTTCCACTACTTCACATAGTCTTACTGTCTGCATTTATTGTTCTCTTTTCAAGTTTCTGACTTCTTCACACAGTACATTGTTCTTTTCAAGTAGATATGCAATTGTTGCATCGCTCTCAGTAGAATCTCCATTTTGAAATAGATTTGTAGTTTCATCTTCTTGGTAATGAGTATCATTCATTTGTTTGGCCAAATATTTCCTAGCTATCAATGATTTCTTCAATTCATGTCTGGCTATCTCAAGCTGATGTAATGCTAGTTGAATCTCAATCTTCTGATTCTCAATGACTTTACCCAACTTGTAAACCTCCATCTCAAGATCTGTACTCACAAGCTGATTAAAAGCTTTTGTAGGAGAACTGTGCTCTGATACCAATTGTTGGAAGTACAATAATGGGGAAAGCAAGATACTGAGAGAGGGGTGAATCAAATCTTAAAACTTAACCACTTAAAAAAATTAATCCATACTCATACATATATGAATTTAACCTAACATCAGATAGTATCCACAACATGAAATATATAACTCATAACACAGAATTTTGGTAACCCAAAAACCCAAATAGGTAAAACTGGGGTGGGGATGACAACCACAAAATCTTCACTACTGCAGCAATAAAGTATGCCTATTAGGGCTACAAGAGTTTGATTACAAAATGAAATCTACCTGGTTAAAGGTCTGTTCGGTTAAGAACTAAAGATCATTACAAGTTACCTTGTCAAAGGATTTCAACTTACAGTAAAGTAAGCACTTGGCTAAGAGATTTATAACGGTCTGCTAGAACCACTATGTTAAGAGATTTCACCTGATACACTTGTTAGAATGTTTCAAGTAGTGATCCTTCGTTATGCACTCAGATGTTGATGACGGATTTGCTCTTTCCAATACCTTCTGTGATCTCACAATCTAATATGTCTTTAATCTGCTTTTCACTGCTCTGTCATTCTGCTTGATCTAGGCTTCTTCAAAAGTTAACTCAATGTTCATCTTTCATGAACAACAACCCTTTTCTCACACTCAGTATCTTTGTTTTCTCTGTCACTTTATCTTCTAGGGTTAGAAGCAATCTTATATGTCTTTCCAGATCTGGCAGCGAGATCTAGATCAACGATCAAGATCTATTATTTATGCCCCCAAGGCATTTTGATTTTTTGATTGGCTCCATGCCATGCATAGTATAAAATAATTAAATGTGTAATTAACTCAGTAGACAAATATTAAATGCGTACAAATGTCAGCCCAAATCTCATACAAGTCGGCCTAAACATTTTACATCAAAGTTTGAATCAATCCTGACATGTATGCAAAAACTGTTATGCTCGGCACTTAACATCTCTGTCGCTCGAAACTTAATATTCTACTCGACTCGGCATGGTGTAACTTGACAACCTAAAATTTGCTCGGCAATGTTGCCCGACCTTTAATGTTTAGCTCGACCACAGTGATAACCAACTAAAATTGCCTAAGTAAATGACTAAGTGTTGGTCACTAACCATCAACAAAACTTAGGGATTAACATACGTCTCATGTATGGGCAATAATGAGTACCTATTTTATACCTTACTTGATTCAAATGGATGGCAGAAAAAATGTTGATGACTAAAAATGATTGTAGGTTAATCATGTGTTAGATCGTCTCAAGATCTTTCCTACGCTTTTTGAACAAAGTCAATCGGACTTCATATGTGAAAGTTATGGCTTCCAGAGCAAAGCCTATTTTAGTTTCTTCATAACCCGATCGGGTTATGGAGAATAAAATGCATAATTTTTACTTCTTCAAAACTCGATCAGATTTTGAAGTACTTTTTTCTTTTCATAACTTGATCGGGTTATTTGAAATTTAGAAACCCAATCGGGTTACGGCTTGGGAAGAGGCTTGGAAAACAACCCAAAGGCTTGGAGGCTTATTTTCCCTCTATTTTTATTCTTTTAGACATGTTTTCATCTTGTAAGATGAATTCTCCACTTTATCTTCATCATGTTTGTAATTTGTCAAGAGGGTAGCTCTATAATTTTTACCATAATCTCATACGTCTTCTTAGCTTTCTAACCATATAATTTTTTCTATTTTTGGACAAAATTAGCATAGTAAACTTTAATTTTCTTTACTAGTGTCTTGACAGTCCTCACAGACATGTCTACCATTTTTTTAATAACTTTTGATATACTTAACCAAATTAAAAATAAATTACATATTATTGTTCTACACTTGATTCTGTACACATTTTAAAAAAAAAATTTATTTTTGATTATTTTGATGCAAGTTATGCCCAGCGCACAAACAGGTACCAAATTTTCATGATGCGGTCACTTCAAAAAATCACATGAAAAAATCTACTCATCAGAAAATTACAAAAAATACAAAACTTCTAGATCTCACTCTTACCTATCATCTTACCAAAGGGATTTGAAAAATACTGAATATAACTATATGTTTTGTACATCGCACAGAAACAGCCATGTTATGTTTTTCTGAAAAAATCAGGAATAGGTTTTCGTGCACGCAAAGTTTGACCCTCTTAATCTTATCTATTTTTAAGAAAAACTAGTATTTTAGAAACCATATTCAAAGCACTACAATTTTTATTTTTTACACATATTCTTATTTTGAGTGCATGACCCTCAAACGTCTGTTCCAAGTTCAGGTTTACCCGATTTCAGAAAAAATGTGTCCACTTATACCCCCCTTTTTGGTTCACAACTTGGTGCACATACCCTTTGGTTTATAATAGTAACAAAGTTAAGCATATATATCACAATGTATCTTTAATAGAATGTATAATATTAAGAAGCATCACACTTGGGAGGAAACTATATCACTTATTAAGCACAACTACAATAGAGGTCTACAATACTCTAGAACACAAAAACCTTTTTAGGTTTTTTTTTAGTTTCCAACCTTACGCACCCACTAATTATTTTATCTCATTCCTTCATCACAATATCATGCAATTTAGCTCGAAAGGAATTTGAGAAGGCCTTTTCCAATTTATTTCAAACACATTCAAAATATTTAACCTCAAGTATAAACCATTTTATAATAGGCCAATGCAAAATACAAGTAGTACTGTGATAAACATAGGGAAATCCACACTTTTTATGTTAATTATCAACTTTGATTATTATTAATGAAGGAAAGATTTGTAGTATATTATGTCAAGCTTCATGCACTTTAGTATGAACCCCACATCATCACCAACCAAGCAGGAGATGAAACTTTAAGCTTAAATTTCTTACTTTGGGTTGCATATAATCTTCACCATAGAACTCTTGTGTCCTTCCTTTAAACCTTTATTGGAGTTTGTAGATGCTAAAAAGGAGACCAATCTAGAATGCAATAGTCAAGTAGAATTGGATTGAATCACTGGCACTAGGGCCTAATGGGAAAGGCTATAAGAGATTCCTTTATTCCAAAAGATGAGACACAAAAATTTAAATTAAAAAAATGATGGTTTGAGTAGTCCACATAGGTCAAAAGTTGAGGCATGCCTTTATGTTGACATTGTGCAACATGTTGCTATGTCACAGTATTTAAATATTGAACACAAACAACTCATGAATTTTCAACATGTTTCCTGATAAATTTTGGAATCCTGAAACCTATCCTTTTAATAGAGATACAAGGTTCTTAAGTAATGTTTCAATGCACTTTGGTTTATAATAGTAACAAAGTTAAGCATATCTATCACAATGTATCTTTAATAGAATGTATAATATTAAGAAGCATCACACTTGGGAGGAAATTATATCACTTATCAAGCACGACTACAATAGAGGTCTACAATACTCTAGCACACATAAACCTTTTTAGGGTTTTTTTGGGTTTCCAACCTTTCGCACCCACTAATTAGCTTATGTCATTCCTTCATCACAATATCAAGTAATTTAGCTCGAAAGGAATTTGAGAAGGCTTTTTCAATTTATTTCAAACACATTCAAAATATTTAACCTCAAGTATAAACCATTTTATAATAGGTCAATGCAAAATACAAGTAGTACTATGATAAACATAGGAAAATCCACACTTTTTATGTTAATTATCAACTTTGATTATTATTAATGAAGGAAAGATCTGTAGTATATTATGTCAAGCTTCATGCACTTTAGTATGACCCCTACATCATCACCAGCCAAGCAGGAGTCTAGGAGATGAGACTTTAAGCTTAAATTTCTTACTTTGGGTAGCATATAATCTTCACCATAGAACTCTTGTGTCCTTCCTTTAAACCTTTATTGGAGTTTGTAGATGCTAAAAAGGAGACCAATCTAGAATGTAATAGTCAAGTAGAATTGGATTGAATCACCGGCAGTGGGGCCTAATGGGAAAGGCTATAAGAGATTCCTTTATTCCAAAAGATGAGACACAAAAATGTAAATTAAATAAATGATGGGTTGAGTGGTCCACATAGGCCAAAAGATGAGACATGCCTTTATGTTGACATTGTGCAACATGTCGCTATGTCACAGTATCTAAATATTGAACACAAATGATTTTAGGAGATTATAAAGAGAAATTGGTGTACTTCAATTTTCTCAAAGATTTTATTGTTATTATCAAAATCGTCATATAAGTTATCTACATGTCTGCGTATGTTGTCTTTGACATTCCCCATTAAGGAGATTGACCTAAAAAGTTTTCTTAAACATTATCTTGACACATTTAAATGCCAAGAAAAAGTGAAGACAAAATAAATACTTACGTACAAATTTTATTACCTTAAATCTTCAAATCACAATTCAAATCCAAAACACAAAAATTATTCCATCAAATTCTAAAAGCACTTCAATTTAGATTTTATCAAATTAGATTCATTAATAGATGGAATGATTTTTCACACTCCATTGATAATTGTATCAAATTACTTATGGGTTAAAACTGTTTTTATCTTTAACATCGATGTTTCATATCACACTTTGTGATCCTTTATCAGGAAGAAGAAATATCACATAATCACAAAATGTGATCTAAGATGTGGAAATTAAAAATAAACACAATTTTAACCTAGAACCAATCTTATCCAATTAGATTCATTAAACCTAAAATATTCCTAGAACCTACTTTCATACCAAAAATAAATAAACCAATCAATAAAATATTCATTAAACCATTTTTCTTTTCTTAAAATCCATTGATCTATTCACATGTATAAAACAATGTCTTAATATAAACACCAAACCTCTACTTTAAGAATATCATAATATCAATAGATATTAAATTTATACTATTTTAGAACAAAATAATAGAGTAAATTGAACATTACCTTTAAAACATGTGTAGAAAATATGTGAGAATAGTCAAGACATATATACCATTCTAATAGGGTGTGCGGAAGGTGGGGACCGACACCAAAAACAAGAGACGCATTCTACCACCCACCAAAAACAAGAGACGCATTCTACCACCTACTCACGCCAGTTCACACCAGAAACCCCATGGCTGTAGGACTCTATTTCCTTATTACTTTAATTTATGATTAAACAATTAATTGATACCATTATACATGTTTTAAAGACCCGTGCATCAGCCGTGACCCCAATTTCCTTAATTCGGAAACAATAAATTATTATGAAGCCGGTCGATATAATCATATCTGTAAATTCGTTCGAACAACTTTACTCTACGTGTTGAATCCATCCAATGCCGGCTGTGCTTTATCGCTGAGCTGGTCAGCAGGTTGTCAAAGTAACAGTTTTATGGAATTATGAAATTATAATTTGACCTGATTATTGGGCAGAATTGGTCATGGTCTCCTCAATCTGTTTATCTAACTTATCCTCCTCTCATGGACTGAGTTAGCTTTAATCGTAACTACTTGCACTCGTTTTAATATGGTTATATAATTGAACCTCTTTTACTGTACTACAGTTAAAAAAATAAAAATAAAAAACTTTCAAATCTTGTGAAAGTGTCAGACTCTTGGGGAAGTAGGTTGCTATGAAAGTGTCAAGGAAAACACTCCACCATAAACTGTACAAATTTTTTTTGGCCTATATAAAGGCTTGTGATATAGAATGATATAGTGGAAGGAGGACATTGGTTTTTTGAATATGGAGGGGTTGGACAGAGGGTGGGATTCGGGAAAGAGAATGAGCAAGAATTTTAGTAAAAACACGAGGAATGCAAGTGTGGGATCTTCATGGGGTGTGGAAGATGTGTTTGTGAGGAGTAGCACTCGATCACAGAGACAGAGAATTGATGATGACGAAGAAGCTCTTCGATGGGCAGCTCTTGAGAAGCTGCCCACTTATGACAGGCTCAGAACTGCTATCATGCAGAGTGTTGCCGAGGAAAATGATGAGAAGCTTCACACGGAAGTGGATGTTCGTAAGCTCGGCTTCACTGAAAGACAGATGTTCATTGAACGTCTCTTCAGAGTTGCAGAGGAAGACAATGAGAGGTTTCTGCGGAAGCTCAGAAATCGTATTGACAGGTGAGAGGACTCACATTCTCACTTTCATTGTTTGGCTGTTTGGGTTGCTTGAAATTTTCAAGATTTTAGAGAGTTTTCTTGAGTTGTGCTGTCCAAAAGAAGGTTTAGAATGTGAAAGTTTGCCCTGTTAATGACATTGATTTCAGCTTTTTACAGATTAATTTGTCTCTTTTGATTTGTCATATCCAATTTTTGAGTGGTTTTGTATCGTGTGCAGAGTTGGCATCAAGCTTCCAACAGTAGAAGTGCGGTTTGAAAATTTAACAGTGGATGCAGAGTGTTATGTAGGTGACAGAGCTCTGCCTACATTATGGAACTCTGCCAGAAACTCTGTAGAATCCATTCTAGACATATTTGGCCTCTCACCCACCAAGAAAGCAAACCTTACAATTCTCAAGAACACAAGTGCAATCCTCAAGCCTTCTCGGTAATGGGGTGTTGAGATTCACTTAAATATTCATTTTTGAGCCAATTTAAGTTTTTTGCAGTGCAATGGTTTTTTATGATCATTTACAGTTTCTATACATTATTATATGGTTTTTAAACAAAAGTAATCTGATAAATGCTTGAAACTGCTAACACCATTTGTTTATGTGTTTCTTTCTGAAAGGATGACTCTGTTGTTGGGTCCCCCTGCGTCTGGAAAGACAACACTGTTGCTAGCTTTGGCTGGGAAATTAGACCCCAGTTTGAAGGTGAGAGCTTCATGCAATCTTTGTATTGCATTTATGCTGTTTCAAAATCAGATTAAAAGGTGTTTACTTAACAAAACTTTGAATGATCAGGTGAGGGGAGAGATCACTTACAATGGCCATAGGCTGGACGAGTTTGTCCCTCAGAAAACATCTGCTTACATAAGCCAGAATGATTTACATGTAGGAGAGATGACAGTTAGAGAAACAATAGATTTCTCTGCTAGGTGCCAAGGTGTTGGGCATAGATTTGGTGAGCACTATAAACTTTTTTTTTTCCTTTCGTCATGGTAATTTATATCTTCACCTGTTAGCTGTTCTAATGAAGTGTATGACTTGTATATCGAATAATGACTTATTTGCTGGCATGTCTAAACACAGAGCTACTTTCAGAGCTTGCTAGAAGGGAGAAACAAGCTGGAATCTTCCCAGAGGCTGAAGTCGACCTCTTCATGAAAGTAAGCTTCAATACATTGGGAAAAGCTTGACATATTTTTTGAAGTGTTACCAAGAACAATTAGGAATTTAATTAATGTAAATTACTTTCTCAACTGGTAGAGTGGTTTGTTCTGTGCAGGCAACAGCAATGGAAGGTGTTGAGAGCAGCCTTCAAACTGACTACACTCTCAAGGTAAATACACTGACAGAAATTAAAGTTTTAATACAAAAATTTAGAGATCAGGGACTCATGGTCTTGAAATCCTTGTGTCTAAACAGATTTTGGGTTTAGATATTTGTGGAGACACAATTGTGGGGGACGACATGATTAGAGGAATCTCTGGTGGACAAAAGAAGCGTGTTACAACTGGTAGAGCTACTAATCACTTTCAACTTTAAATCAACAGTGATGTCTTACAAAACAGAGCCGTATACGTAAGTAAATGGTCACTGATTGCGATTTATAACAATCTTATGAATTGATTCTATGTACAGGGGAGATGATTGTTGGACCCACAAAAACTCTTTTCATGGATGAAATCTCTACAGGACTAGACAGTTCTACAACATATCAGATAGTCAAATGCCTGCAACAGTTTACCCATCTAATGGATGCCACAATTCTTATGTCTCTGCTGCAGCCTGCACCAGAGACATTCGACCTCTTTGATGACATTCTATTCCTATCAGAGGGCCATATTGTCTATCATGGGCCTCGAGAAAACGTTCTGGAATTTTTTGAAACCTGTGGATTCAAATGTCCGGAGAGGAAGGGCACAGCAGATTTCTTACAGGAGGTATTGAGAGTTTGAATTTCAAAATATTACGTCAATTCTATTATAACCATGACTTCGTTTGTATCTTGTACCATTGATTTCTCACAAATTTGTATTGTTGCAGGTCACATCAAATAAGGACCAAGAACAATACTGGGCAGATAAGAATCGACCTTATCGCTATGTAACTGTGAAGGAATTTGTATTTAGATTTAAGCAATTTCATGCAGGTCTGAAATTGGAAAACGAGTTGTTAGTCCCTTACGACAAGAACAGTAGCCACAAAGCAGCTTTGGTCTTTAATAAAAACTGTGTACCAAAAAGGGAGATCTTCAAAGCCTGTTTTGACAAAGAATGGCTTCTGTTCAAGCGGAATTCCTTTGTTCATATCTTCAAAATTGTGGAGGTGCATTTTTAATGACCTAGAATCCATACGATTTTTCAATGAACTTATAATTGTCTCAGAATTTCAAAATTATAGAAAAATCGTCAGTACAAGGATAACCTATATCTAATGAAAGTTATTTGCTTTTGCAGATTATGGTTATAGCGTTCATTGGAGCAACTGTATTCTTTAGGACTGAAATGCATCATAAAACTCTTGCTGATGCAAATATGTACCTTGGAGCACTCTTTTTCAGCCTCATCACCAACATGTTCAATGGATTTGCAGAATTAGCAATGACAATTGCCAGGCTTCCAGTGTTCTTCAAGCAGAGGGATCTGTTCTTCTACCCTGCCTGGGCCTTCACTCTTCCTACCTTCTTATTGAAAATTCCAACGGCATTGCTGGAATCTTTCATTTGGGTAGTGATGACTTACTATACTATAGGGTTTGCCCCTGAAGCTGGCAGGTATTATTGACAAATCATCTGCTATCACAAATTCCTTCATAACACTAATCTTCTCATTGGGTATTCTTTTTCTTCCAGCTGACATAAATTCATCTGCACCGCAGGTTTTTTCGACAGTTCCTTATAATCTTCCTAGTTCATCAAATGGCATCATCCCTGTTCCGCCTTATAGCAGGAGTATGCAGGACAATGATAATAGCTAACACCGGAGGATCTCTGTCTCTTCTTATAATATTTATGCTTGGAGGATTCATTCTCCCAAAAGGTAGGCAGTGTCATCCTTTATATCTTCCAGACATACTGTCAAACCAATAGATAGTAAATACACATTGAGATTAACTGCATGATGGATTCCTAATGCAGATAACATACCCAATTGGTGGATATGGGGCTACTGGTGTTCACCTTTGACGTATGCAGAGATTGCTATCACTGTTAACGAGATGCTTGCTCCAAGATGGAAAATTGTAAGTAACAAATGTCTCTAGCATGTTATACCTGAATGAAATATTGAACTACAACTGATGCGGATGATAAAATCATAATTTTCCTTTTAAGTGACTTTTAATATACAGGAATTATTTACCATAATTGCCACAAAATGACTTGTTTCGTGGAATGCTGTCATCTTTCAGAGCGTAGAAAATACCACAAATTTGGGTGTGGCAGCGATGGAGAGCCGTAGCCTCTACTCAAGAGGATATTGGTATTGGATAGGAGTTGCTGCTTTGGTGGGATTTTCGGTGCTTTTTAATGTGCTTTTCACCTTTGCTCTGGCATATCTAAATCGTGAGTTATTTCAAATTTTTAATACACATGCATCTTCTTCTCTTTGGATTGGTATTTTTTTTGAAGTATCCTTTTTTCTATATGAAATAATAGGGGATTTGTTTTTCTGTAGCTCTTGGTAAACCTCAAGCTGTAATCTCCCAGGAAGCTCTAGCTGACTTGCAATCTCAAGGGAATGGTACAGAGAAGGGACTAAATGTATCAAGGTCACGAAATCGATCTCTACCACGGTCATTGTCTTCTGCAGATGGCAATAATACTCGTAAGTGATCTTTTAAACTGCTCTAGTTCAGATATTCTTCTAGCTGGAACTGATGGAATTCGATTAGATTAGCTATGTAATCTGTTATTTTCTGATTGTTTTCCAAATAATGATCTGATGATGACTACTTGGTTATGCAGTTGAGATGCAGGTCAGACGGATGAGCAGCCGATCAAGTAGTCTGCAAAACAATGAAGGGTCAGTACTGGAGACTGCAACAGGAGTTAGTCCCAAACGAGGAATGATTCTACCATTTCAACCACTAGCCATGTCTTTTGAAGATGTCAAATACTTTGTTGACATGCCTCCAGTACGCAAATAAACCCTAAATCTAACTTATTTCATGATTCAGTGATTGCTGCTTTATATGGTTTGTTTTGCTTTGAACGATTTGACTGACAGGCTTTAACTTTGACTGCAGGAAATGAAAGAACAGGGAGTGACTGAAGATAGGCTTCAATTGCTTCGAGATGTTACAGGGGCATTTAGGCCTGGTGTTCTTACAGCATTGATGGGAGTCAGCGGCGCTGGCAAGACAACTCTCATGGATGTCTTAGCTGGAAGAAAAACAGGAGGATATATTGAGGGAGATATTCGAATCTCCGGATTTCCCAAAAAACAAGGAACTTTTGCTCGAATTTCTGGTTACTGCGAGCAAAATGATATACATTCTCCACAAGTCACTGTTCGGGAATCATTAATATATTCAGCATTTCTCCGTCTTGCTAAAGATGTTGACAGAGAAACCAAAATTGTAAAGTCCACAACCATGCATTTTCTCTTTTCAACAAGGTTTTTTATAAGGTGTCGTGTTACTAAATGAGCAGATTCCAAATTGCAGGCATTTGTTGACGAGGTCTTGGAGCTTGTAGAGTTGGATAACTTAAGGGATGCATTGGTAGGCCTACCTGGTGTCACTGGATTGTCAACTGAACAAAGAAAAAGGTTAACAATTGCCGTAGAGCTTGTTGCAAATCCCTCTATAATTTTCATGGATGAACCCACATCTGGACTAGATGCAAGAGCCGCTGCAATAGTTATGCGAACTGTCCGCAATACTGTTGATACAGGAAGGACTGTTGTCTGTACCATTCATCAGCCTAGCATTGACATCTTTGAAGCATTTGATGAGGTATGAAAATTTCTAAGTTGAGGCAATCTTACAATGTTAGTTTCAGTCATTGATACTGATTTCTACCTGTGATGGCTTCAGCTACTTTTGATGAAAAGAGGAGGACAAATCATTTACTATGGACCATTAGGCCGCAACTCTCACAAGGTTGTGGAATATTTTGAGGTAAGGATTTGTCGATGAAGGGAGGTATTAAAAATTTACAAGAGGAACTGTTTCACACAGGAAGGTTTTTAAAAGGCGATCTTTGTTTTTCCTGACTTTCACAATTGTGAACTGCAGGCCATTCCAGGAGTACCAAAGATCAAAGATAAATATAACCCTGCTACATGGATGCTAGAAGCTAGCTCTGTTTCTGCTGAAGTTCGTCTAGGCATAGACTTTGCAGAGCACTACAGAAACTCATCCCTCTATAAGTATGCTGAAGTTTTTAGTTTCAAGACATAATGCAGTTAAAAGGTCAAAACAGGCTAAATTCAAATACAAGTACAACAAATATTTGGCACTGAGTCATTTCTTTTTTATATGCAGGCGGAACAAAGCATTAGTGAAAGAGCTTAGTATTCCACCCCCACAAGCAAAAGAACTTCACTTTCCAACCCAGTATTCTCAGTCATTCTTTGGACAATTCAAGTCTTGTTTGTGGAAGCAATGGTGGACTTACTGGCGTAGCCCTGACTATAACAGCGTTAGATACTTCTTCACACTTGTTTGTGCTTTACTCTTTGGAACAATCTTTTGGAAGGTTGGGACACAACGGTTTGTACTTCAATCCAAGACATCTTACTTTACAAACATTTCAGCTAAACAGAATACCAAAATATCAACTGACTTTTTTCTGGCTCTGGTGAATACCCTTTTTAGCTTCTGATTATCTTATTAACTAACAAGTAGTTTTGTTCTACATCAGGAGCAACAACACCGATCTATTTATTGTTGCGGGAGCCTTATATGGAGCTGTAATCTTCTTAGGAGTCAACAACTGTTCAACAGTACAGCCTGTAGTTGCAGTAGAGAGAACTGTGTTCTACAGAGAAAGGGCTGCAGGAATGTACTCTGCACTGCCCTATGCTCTCGGTCAGGTTAGTTCCCTATCTTAAACTGCCATTTTGTTCTATGAATCAAACAATCTAGTCACATACAAAGCACAATATAGGTCTACAGCCAATTCAATTTGGCATCCATGCAAATCCCTGGTGGTTGTGCTATCTTCTTCTAATTCTCATGTTTCTGCATAGAAAGTCAATAACTCTGTCTTTATGATTAGTTTACTTGTTCCAAAGGTGCGTGGGCGCCCAGCCTCACCATGCTGTGAACATTAGAGACACATCGCAATGCTAAAACTAGGCAAACAATGTTTGCATTTAGTTTATAACAACTATTGACTTTCTAGATTTTTCTCTTTGCATAACAGGTAGTGATTGAGCTCCCATATATACTGGGCCAGACAGTTGTGTTCAGTTTCATTGTTTACGGTATGGTCAGCTTCGAGTGGACAGTCAAGAAGTTTGCTTGGTTCTTCTTCATAAACTACATGACCTTCCTGTACTTCACCTACTATGGCATGATGGCAGTTGCAGTCACTCCAAATCATCAAGTAGCTGCAATTGTGGCTTCAGCATTTTACTCCCTATTCAATCTTTTCTCAGGATTTTTTATTCCTAAACCGGTATGCAATCCTCTTCTACAAGTCGTCTCATTGAAGAATTTATTATCAACACCCACTAACCACATTAGTCGATAGAGAAGAATAGTATGTATGTAACTGAGCTCATTTAAAAAGAAAAACTTCTAATGGGCATTACATCTGATGCAGAAAATTCCAAAATGGTGGATCTGGTACTACTGGATATGCCCTGTTTCATGGACAGTGTATGGTCTAATTGCCTCACAGTACGGAGATGTAACAGACCAATTGGAAGTGATCGGTGAAGGGTTCAAACCACTGAATCAGTTTGTGGAGGACTACTTTGGATACAAGCATGATTTCTTAGGTGCAGTCGCTGCAGTGCTCGTTGGATTCGCTGTGTTCTTTGCATTTACTTTTGCATACTGCATCAGGGTTTTGAATTTCCAGCAAAGGTAAAAACAGAGGAGTTAAAACAAACATAGAATCTGCTGCTCGTCCCTTTGGGTTAGGGTTAGACCGGCCGAAATTTGGAGTTTCAGAGAACGGCCTTTTAAAAATCTCACTTTTCGAGCTGAGAAAGGCCTGCTGTATATTGTATGTTGAATCCATATAGAGTTCGGAGTGAATCTTTTTGGGCAGCCTTGTAAGATATTTAAAGTGTAGAAATTTTCCCCTGGTTATGTGAGGCGGAAGCAGCTTCCTCCACAAGTCTCTTCGCCGTATTATGAAATATAGGGAATTTTTATTTCGCCTCGAGAAAACGAAAGTCAACAAAGAAGTAAACCAGTAATATGTAATCTCTTTTAAAGCTTTTTCCCATAAAAAAAAAAGTCAACAAAGAAGTAAACCATTGCATATAAAATCTTGTTAATTTAACGAAAATATCAAATTTAGTTTGAGTTCTGAGTTACCCGGTCGAACACTTGAGATGTTATAGCATACGCGCTTTTTGAGCGAGTATATTTTCAATTTTTAAGGGATGGATAG
Source organism: Thuja plicata (assembly GCA_018584345.1). Lineage (NCBI taxonomy): Eukaryota > Viridiplantae > Streptophyta > Pinopsida > Cupressales > Cupressaceae > Thuja > Thuja plicata. The sequence goes on from MU227225.1 coordinate 2,810,903, forward strand.
AATTGAAAGGTGTTGTTTTTCTATATTTTTTTTAAGATCTATAAGAAGTTATTTTACCAATTTAACATAAAACTTATTTTTGAGATTACTTAAGAATCATTTAATTTCAACAACAAACTGAGGATATATTGACAATTCTTTTATATATATATATATATATGGAAACAATCGGATTACATAGATATCAGCATCTCTGTCATTATATAGCTGATTACAACATTATGAATAAGCATACATCTAAACCAGAAGTCGTCCTTTGGCTAAGCTGCCACGTGCAGGGGGATCCAGTCCGTCAAAGTCACCCAGGGGTTGAACCTGGCCCAAACGCGCCTCCGGGGGTTTGAACCTTGGTGGATGGCAATGCCATACCATCATCCTCACCAATTGTGCCCAACCAATTGAGCTACAGCCCTTTGGCTTCTTTTATATATTTGAAAAAATGTAAGAAACAAAATATACAAAAGGTAAATAAGAGTAAAAAATAAGATTCAATATTAATAGCAACAATTGTTAAATAAAATAGTTGTCAAATAAAAAGAAGTAACAACTAGTCCAAGGTCTATATAAAGAGCAATTCATAGACATGATCTTCCAACATAAATAATTATTACAACCAACCCAGAGCTAGCAAAAGAAACTCAAACAATCATTACAACTAATCCTAATCCAAGGTCAGTAAAAGAAATTGTGCATTACTAGACAAACTAAAAGCATTACAATCTAAATTTCAAGTAACCTTACAATTGGTTAATTCTGGACTTTTCAAATAGTCATTAATGGTGGAGAAAATAATTATTAAAGATGAAATTTAGTCCTGAGCATTGGAATTGCCCTTCTAAGGCTAGCAAATTTCCATGATCAAATAGATGAAGAGAATGTGTGATATTTGATAAAGGTTTTGAATGTTCTAACAATTATGAAAGGGATGTAATTTCTTATTTAATTTTGAGTGTGAAAATATTTAAAATATATATTGTAATTTACCCATTAACGAGCTTCAAAGGGTTCATCCTTCCCGATAGAAGAGAGACGAAGCTAAATGGGAAACATCTAACAAAGGATGGGTTAAAATCAAATTTGATGGGGTCTCTAAAGGGAACCCGAGACGATCAGGGGTTGGGTGTGTGGCCAGAGATCCCACGGGAAATATATTGGCTATAGAGTCTAAAAATTAGAGGACCAGGACGTGCAATGAGGGAAAGGCTCAAGTAGCTCTATTGGATATTGAGATGGAAAAGAGAATTCAGGTGGAACGGTTACATTTGGAAGGTGATTCGCAAATTATAGTCAATGCAATTTCTACTAGAAAAGCCCACGTTTTGAAAATTGATAAGATTATCTCCATAATCAGGAAGAAATTGGTCAAGGTTGAGGTCGACCTTGACCTAGAAAGGTCAATTTTGACCCTGAGGTCAAAAATCTCAGTTTTGCAGTTTAGGATGCTAGAAACAGGCCGGAGAAAAGTGGGAAATGGGGTAGAATAGGGGAGAAAGTCATATCCAAGTTAGAGACCCATTCAAGGCGCTTGACATGACCCCAAACCACTTACTTGGAAGGCTAAACCAGTCCACAATGGAAGTGCTTCCATTTTCTGACTGTACAAGATGGTAAACAAATTGAAAGGCAAGTTTTTACCTTGTGTTTATCATATTAAGTTAATCAGGCGAATGCAAAGTTTGAAGCAGAAAAACAAGTCAGTAAAAAACTACACTGATGAATTCTATAGATTGGACATCAGATCTGGACATGTTGAAGATGAGGTGAAAAGAGTAGCAAGATACCTGAATGGCTTGAGAAGTTCCATACAAGATGAGATCAGTTTGGTCAAGATGGAAAGCATTGAGGAGGCATATCAATTTGCCCTAAAAGCTGAGGAAAAGTTGAACAGAATATATGAACAAAGACAAAGAGGTAGAGGTTGTAGATTCCATAGAGGAAGAGATAGATCTCAAGGTGAGAATAGTGGATTTGAATCAGACAAGTCAATTCCAGACACATCTCAAGATAAAGGAAAGACTGAATGGAAAGGTGGAAGTTCATACTAAGGAAGAGGTAATTACTCCAGAGGTGGATATAGCAGAAAAGGATTCCAACTAACTTGTTACAATTGTGGTGAGGAAGGACATAAATCCTTTGAGTGTACACATGCAAGCAAGAAAGGCAGTAGTAGCAGAAATGCATTGGTGCAAGAGGATTCACCAAATGAAGTTGATAAGGAAGGAAATTTCATGATCTGAAGGATACTATGGAGTGAGAAAGATAAGAAAGATCATGTCAGGAAAATTTTGTTCAAAACCATATGTAGAGTTCCACACAAAGTTTGGAAGGTGATTGTTGATAGTGGAAGCTTAGAGAATCTGGAATTTGAGGAAATGGTTGTAAAGTTGCAGTTGGAGAGGATGAAACATCTGAAACCTTATCAGATCTCATGGATCAAGGATGATCATACATTAATGGTGAGTGAACAATGTTTTGTGAATCTGAAAATTGGAAAGTATTATGATAAGATGTTGTGTGATATTATGCCTATGGATTGTTGTCATATTTTGTTGGGTAGACCTTGGCAATATGATAGACATGCTATACATGATGGAAGATTGAATAGATATTATATTTGGGTTGATGGTAAGAAGAAAATTGTGTTACCTTTGGTTGAAGAAACTGTTGGTAAGATATGTACATCTGTGAAGGTTTGTTTGATGGAAGGTAGATAGTTTGTTAAAGATTTGAAAAGAAATGATATATGTTATGCATTGATTCCTAACAAACCGAGTAAGAATATAGAAGATGACATTCCTACAGAAGTTGGAAAGTTACTAAGTACAAGGAGATAATTTTAGATAATGTACCTAATGGTTTGCCAGCAATGAGAGATATCATTCACTATATAGATCTAATTCCTGGAGCTAGCTTACCAAACAAAGAACCACATCGGTTAACACCGACCAAGAATGAAGAGCTTAACCGACAAGTTCATGAATTTTTGAACAAAGGTTTGATCTTAGAGATTTTGAGTACATGTGTAGTACCAGTTGTATTGGCACCTAAGAAGAATGGAGAATGGAGAATGTGCATTGATTCCAGAGCTATTAACAAAATCACAGTGAAGTATAGGTTTCCTATACCGAGAATGGATGACATAATGGATTGTTTGAGTGGAGCAAGATATTTTATCAAAATTGATTTGAAAAGTGGATATCATCATATCACAATTAGAGAAGGTGGTGAATGGAAGACTTTTTTCAAGACAAAGGAAGGTTTGTATGAGTGGTTGGTTATGCCCTTTGGTTTAACTAATGCATCGAATACATTTATGAGGTTAATGAGTGAAGTTTTGAAGAAATTATTGAATAAATGTGTGATTGTATACTTGAATGATATTATGATATTCAGTAAGACTAGAGAAGACCATTTGATGCATATAAGGCAAGTGTTGCAGAGATTGAAAGAGGAAAAGTTGTAGATAAATCTGAAGAAGTGTTCCTTCATGAAAGAAGAGCTTGTGTATTTGGGTTTTGTAATTTCAACTGATGGTTTGAAGATGGATCCAGAGAAGGTTAAAGTTATACTTAGATGGTCTACACCTGAAAATGTCATTGAGGTAATATCATTTCATGGATTGGCAAGTTTTTATAGAAAGTTTATCAGAAATTTCAGTTCTCTTTGTAATGCTATGACTAAAACAATGAGAGGAGACAAAAGAGAATTCAAATGGACACATGGAGCTGATAAAAGTTTTGAAGCTTTGAAATTGAAAGTTGTTGAATTACCTGTGTTAGCATTACCTGATTTCAATAAGGTATTTCAAGTTGAATGTGATGCAAGTGGAAGTGCAATTGGAGTTGTGTTGACTCAAGAAGGTAAACATGTTGCTTTCTTTAGTGAAAAGTTGAATGATGCAAAGAGGAAATATTATGTCTATGATCAAGAGTTCTATGCTATTGTTCAAGCTATGAAGAAACAGAGACATTATTTGATACCAAATGAATTTGTATTGTATACTGATCATAAGAATTTATAGTATTTGGGTAGTCAGAATAAGTTAAACCCGAGACATATGAAATGGGTAGAGTATTTGCAGAGTTTCACATTTGTGATTAAACATAAGAGTGGAGTATCTAACCAAGTTGTTGATACACTGAGTAGAAAAAGATTCTTTGTTAACTGAAATGAGAATTGAAGTTCTTGGTTTTGATGACATGAAGAATTTGTATGAAAGTGATCCAGATTGTTCAGAGCAGTGGAGAGTGTGCAGAGAACCTAACTCAAATCAATCAAGTAAGTATGAATACTATTCCATTCAGGAAGATATGTTGTTCAAAGGTATTCAGTTGTGTATACCAAGAGGTTCAATGAGAACTAATTTGATTAAAGAGAAACATAGTAGTGAATTGGTTGGACACTTTGGTATTGATAAAACATTGAGTTTGCTGAAGGAAAGGTAATTTTGGCCTCATTTGTATAAGGATGTTCAAAAATTTGTGAAAAGTTGTGGAGTTTGTCAAGTTGCAAAAGGAGTGAGTCAGAATACTGGTTTGTATACACCTATTATTGTTCCTTAGAAACCTTGGAGTGATATCAGCATGGATTTTTTTCTTGGCTTACCTAGGACAGCAAGAGGTAATGATTCTATATTTGTTGATGTGGATAGATTTTCTAAGATGACACTTTTTGTACCATGTAAGAAAACATCAGATGCAGTACATATAACAAATCTTTTCTTTAAGGAGATTGTCAGATTGCATGGATTACCGAGGAGTATCATCTTTGACCGAGATAGTAATTTTGTTAGCTATTTTTGGAGAACACTTTGGAAGAATTTGGATATTGAGTTGAAGTTTAGTTCTACATTTCATCCATAGACTGATGGACAAACATAGGTTGTAAACCAAATTTTGGGTAATTTGTTGAGATGCTTAGTTGGAGACACACCAAGTAATTGGGATTTGATGTTGGCACAAACAGAGTTTGCATACAATAGTTCAATGAATAGAAGTACTGGAAAAACACCTTTTGAGATTGTTCATGGCACACAACTAAGAGGTATATTAGATTTGAGAGATATTGTTGGGGAAGAGAAAAGGAGTGCAAAAGCAGAATAATTTGCCAAGTTCATGAAGACATTGCATGAAGATGTAAAATAGAAGCTAGAGAAAAGCAATCAGAAATACAAAGATAGTGCAGACAGGTCAAGAAGACATAAAACATTTGAAGTTGGTGATGCAATAATGGTTCATTTAAAGAAAGGCATATTTCCTATTGGCACATATGGAAATTTAAAGATGAAGAAATTTGGTCCCTACAAAATACTGAGAAGATTTTACAGTGGAAATGCTTATGAAGTGGATTTACCTGATAACATGGATATATCACATATATTCAACATTTCAGACTTGTATGAATATCATGAACCTAATAAAGAAGTGACAATACCAAGTGATTATCCTAAGAAGCAGATAGAGGAAGTTGAACAGATTTTGAAACAATGAATTGGCAGAAGTACAAGAGGAAAGGAATACATAGAATATCTGGTAAAGTGGAAGAACATAATGATCAAGGACTCATCTTGGATTTCTCAATCTATGTTGGATTCATTTCAGGTTGGACCTAATACATAATTCGGGGAATCATTTCTATTACCCTAGGTATCTAATGCAGGAGCATCTTGGGTCATTGGAAATCCTGCTCAACCCAAAAGATGTTTGTTTTTGTTCTTTAGTTGTTTGGAGGTTACTCTGGAATTTTCCTGTTGCTCGGGTTCTATTTCTCGGGAAATGCTTATTTATGTCGCTCGGGTTCTGGTGCTCGAGCATGCTTATTTCTGTCGCTCGGGTTCTGTTGCTTGGGCATGCTTATTTTTGTTGCTCAAGACTGTCGCTCGGGCATGCTTGTTTATTTTCATGTTGCTTGGGTTTCTCTTCTGATGCTCAGGGTGTTCTTTGCCCGAGTCACTCTGCTACTCGGTCAACCTTTGCCCGAGATGATTATTTTGGAGTTGGATCTGGCGGCTGACTTCTTTAGTTAGTTCTGATGGCTTAATTAATTTAGGATCTCTCATTGGGATTTGTGTGGACCTAGATCTGGGTCTCACTTATGGATTTAAGCATCGACCTCTCTTGGTGGACTCTTGTATATATTTGTTTCTATGTTCTTAGTTTAGGCGGTTTAGAAGTAGCAGTTTAGAATAGCAGTTCTAGAATAAGATTTGAATTATCTGTAAGTAGGTCTGTGACCTCACATGTATGAAGATCATATTTTAATTCATTGAATATATATGGCCCAAATTGGGAAGGCCTTACAGCCTGACATGTAATGATTTTGATCAAATTAATATAAAGGATCTCTGTTGTTTCTTCTCTCACTGTGTTGTTTGGCTTTCGCATTGGTTCTACAAGGTGGATTGGTATTTGGGAGAGCCCTTGGCCCCATTATCATCTCCCTCCTTACATCATATATCCCAATGAAGGACCCCACATTAATTATGCCACATAAATTAAATGCAGAAGTTGACCAGATCAGGATAAACAACTCGGTAAGAAGTCGACTAAGCAACAGGAACAACTTAGTGAAAGAACCCACTGAGTAGCCAAAATTCACCGAGACCCATCGGTAAATCAAGACAAAATAAGTAACCGAGAAACCATAGTTACCAAACACTTCACTGAGCAACCTCCTAACAAGCTAAAGAACAAAAGTAAACATATTTTTGGCTGATCAGGATTGCCAAAGAACCAAAGATGCTCCTGCATCAAATCTACTCAATAAGTTACCAACTGATGTGTGTATGAATGTGTGTATGAATGTGTGTGTGTGTGTGTGTGTGTGTGTGTGTGTGTGTGTGAGAGAGAGAGAGAGAGAGAGAGAGAGAGAGAGAGAGAGAGAGTATTTATCATAAAAATTATATAGCTACAAAAACATAAGTCATGAATAATCCAAAATATACAAGTCCACATAGCAGAGCATCCATAAGGAAAGTCTATAATGAGTAAGTATTTATTGGAAGATAATTGGAGGCCTAACACAAACAAAATTGACATGCCCTAGAAAATCTAAGCTAACATCTTAATCCATATACTTAATAATTTTACCTTTTTTATCACATCGACCATCCACATTTTGGGTTAGAGGATGGCTTTCAGCATTTTTAACTGGATTGCCTCTTCTTCGCTTGTTCCTTTTTCTTGCTCAGCTACTAGATTCTCCTCTTGAATCCTCCAAGTCCACATCTTCATTGAGGAATTAAGAATTTGGAATGTCTACTACTTCCATGTTGATGTTGATGCTTCCTCATCCAAGTACTTTTCAAACCAGTGAGGATTGTCTTGTCTTTTAATGTGAAATAACCAGAGTAGAAAATTTAAGTTGCGAGAAATTACAGGTTTCCTAGCCTCAAACCCATCCCAATCTTCAATGTCTAGGATAGGGTATTTAGTATATGGTTTGTTTCTCCATATAAGCCTATCATAGTGCCTATGTTTGGGGATAGCTAGGCCATCATAAATATTAACCAAAACCCTATTACAATCTATCACAATATCCCCTATGATTATGCTTTTGCAAATTTCTTCACAATTTCCCTATCCTTCTCAAAAAAACATTTCCACAAGAAAGAACATGGAAGCTATGTCTCAATTATCCTTATTTGAGTCCTCATTAAAGATATACTCATCTCCAAAGATTCTCATTATAGCTCCAATAACCAGGTTATGAAAGAATTTCACAATACCTTGTAGTTAGTCCTTAGTAACAGTCCCTGTAAGAGCCATCTATCGCTTTAAAAAGGAAATGGATAGAGTTCAAGATAATTCTCCAGACGGATAATCATCACAAAACATGATGACACCAATAAATACCATTTCCTGATTTAATAAAAACACAAGAGAATAAAAGAGAGTTGAGCATCATAATTAGGCTTATATCACCCATGGTTGGTGATAATTTTTAATGACATTTCATAACTCGTCACCCAAGGCAGTCGTGTGAGAGGTTCGATCTTGTAAGTGGATAGTATGTATTAATGATTAAATTTTTTCATCTATTAGTATGTATTAATGAGTAAACTTATACATCTATTAGTAGTAAATTTAAACATATATATATATATATATATA
>MU227225.1:2864108-2892750 GCA_018584345.1 Thuja plicata
ATTAATAAAGATGCCTTAAGCCCATGTCTCTCCCATGCCTTATTAATGCCTTGGGCATTAATGGCTCTTACATATTCATTTATGAGCCTCCTAGTTCATAAATGAACTTTGTCCCCCCTCTCTCTCTGTCCCATTCTTCTATAAATAGAAGCCTGTTTTGAAAGCAAATAATCCTTCACCTTAGATCGAAAACACATTATTATGCTGTTGGATTACTCTTAGAATTATATTGCACTTCTTATTCCATGCTTTTTCATTGTTAAATATTCACATGCTAGAGCTAGAATACTTGTGTTTATGTCTTTTAGCTTGTTTTTAATCTAAAATCCTTCATGCTAGGTTGTATTCGTCACTGATTTGTAGCATATTCTGAGGGCTGATATGTTACTAATTACACTCCTCCTAGTTAGCAGGCAATAGGTCGATATTAGTGGTTTTGCATGTTTTATCTAACCTTTCAAGCTAATGCAATGACTTATTGAGTGTTTGTGTTGTTTTCAACAGGTACCCATTTACACACACACAATTTGTTGATATTTCTACATTAAATACCCCATTGCATCAATAAAATGGACATAGATAAATGGTTATAAAGGGCATCCCTGCCCAATTGAGTATTGTAAAGGGAATGCATATGTTAGAGAGTTATTGATTACAAGATGAACATTATCATCTCAGAATAACATGTGAACATGTTTACAAATTTTAGGACCAATTCCCAACCATTACAACATTTTAATGATAAATCTCTACCTCATTATGTCATAAGCCTTGTCAAAATCAAGCTTACAAGTAAGACATTTTTTCTTGTTTATTGCGCCCACTCAAAGGCTTCCCATGAAAGAATTAAGCTATCTAGAATAAACTGTCCACCAAGAAAACTAGTTTGTTTAGGTCTAACAATCCCTTTAACCACTAGTTTGAGTCTTGAGGCTAAGACCTTCACAATGATTTTATAAGAAGTATTCAATAAAGTGATTGGACCCCATCTAGAGATAGAATCCCCATTCTTGCCTTTTGGAATTAGATTGATAAGACCCCTTTTAATATTATGAACTAATGATCCTTATTGCAAGGCTTCTAGGTATAAAAAGTAAAAGTCGTCCTTAATATATTGCCACATAGTTTGGTAAAATTCAATAGAAAACCCATCCATCCCAATAATTTTGTTGGGAGCCATTGAAAAAACATGTCCCAAACCTTCTATAAAGAGATCTCGATCAAGATATTTACTATATTCAACATCCATCTTTCTAGGAATAATGTCCTCTAATGTAATTTGAACATCTTCCCAATGTGAATCCTCTCTAAAGAGATTTTCATAGAAATTATAAAACAAAGTTTTAATATCATCTAGATCAATAAAATTTTGTCTAGAATCATCTTGTATTGCTCCAATAAACTCCTTCTCGTGTTTATAATTTAAGCAATTGAAAAAATATTTAGTGCCTTTGTTTCCCTCCTTAATCCAATGTAACTTAGCTTTGATTTGGGCCCCTTTCCCTCTATACATTTCAAGTTTATGAAGTTTTTTTTCAAAGGAAACTATAGAAGTTTGAATAGATAGTGACTAGGATTAGACATAAGCAAACCTCTCTTGAATTCCAACTTCCCTTTAAGGATTTTTTCTTTGCATTTTGCTGCTAAGACATTCTTTTTCCAAAGGACCATAAAAATAAGCACATTGAGAAATATTAGCCTGCCACCATTCTCTATAAGATTCACATTATTTTGGTTTGGAATTGAATTCTAAATACCAACCAAAGCAACCATGCAGGGAGAAGGCTTTAGACAAGAGGAATTGAGTTTAAAAGGCAACTTGTAGTCCACTTCATTGGCTTCTTCTTTCAAAATACAAAGTATAGGAAAGTGATCAGAAAGGAGGGAAAAATAGTAAACTCTCACCAAACATCCTTTGGAAACTTGAGATAGTTGCAGGTTGGGAGAGATATAAAACCTATTAAGCCTACTAAGTTTCCTATCAACTCCCAACTTGCAATCAAACCAAGTAAACCAATTTTATTATGATATTTTTTATTTTTTTAAAATATGAATAAGGTTCACAACTCCTAAAGAATTTCTATAGAACAACCATTTATCAAATTATTCATGGCTTGACTTAACACAATTAGACGAACTATGGTTCACATGATTCTCAACCATATTGAAATCACCTCCGATGATCCAATCAGCATGAAGTGTATTAGTGGCCATCCATTTCCATAATTCACATCTTTCTTTGGCAATGTTAGGAGCATAAACATGATAGAAGCCAATAGGTTTACCATTAATAAAGGAAAAATTCCACACACAATTGTGAGATAGATCTTCCCCTTTATCAATGACAAACCAACTTTCCCAAGGAGATAAACCAATAACCACCCCTCCCCTTCCCTCTCTATGTTACGTATGAAATAAAATAACATTTTTCCATACATGAGATAGAGAAGAATGAATATAGGTCCCATTTAGTTTGACTTGTTGCAAAAAACAATATCAAGTTCTACTAGCGCTTAGAAGAAAAGGAAGGTGGAATGCAGGACGTTGAGGGTCATTAAAATATTTTGAAGGATTCTTCAATGTTTTACTAAAACAATTATAGGCCACAACCTTCAACAAAATAACATGGCCTGGAAATTTGGGGGGCTTGAATGGAGTGGGGATGGCAACGGTCATTTTTTCCAAACCAGAGTTTTAGACGATACTCTGGTTTTGATTACCAGGGAGGGACAGCCAGACGGTGGCCTTTCAATCAAAGATCTCGTCATTCTTTCAATAGAAATACCCAAAGAAAAAACTTCAGAGCTTGGTAGGATCCGAAGAGTTTTCGAACAGAGCAGAGATCTCTCTTCAGAAACAAAGATAGCAGAGGCAAACCCCCCGTGGCTACTATGAGTTTCAAGGATCTGGAGAAAAGATAGTGGAGGCCCAAGTTGGTGGAACAAATTAAAGGAGACAAAGAGATAAACAAGATCATAACTCCTCCTGTTTTGCCATTTTTACTCATTCAAAATCGGGAATGGATCAACAAGTCCAAATTCTTAAAGGGCAAAGCATTCTTTTTAAAATGGTCGGGTCCATGGCCGGCTTATGAACAAATCAAAGGATGGATTTACCATAACGTAAGTCTAGAATGCACTTTGAAAACCCTCTAGAATGGCTTCTATTTGGTTTTCTTTCCCAATAATGAGGTAAAAATGGAGATCCTCAATGTCAGCCCACTTTTCCTTGATGGTTTGGGGTTATTCATCAAGGACTGGGTGCCAAACTTTGACCTGTCATCCCTAAACATGGATGACATCCCCATTTGGATTAACCTCAAAAATCTCCCTCAAGAATACTGGAACATTGAAACCCTGAAAATGATGGGAAACTCCATGGGGAAATTCCTGGATTGGGGGGAGGCCCTTAACAAGAAAGATTTATCCACCTACATTAAGATCTTGATCTTATGGAATGAAGCACGTCCTCTCCCAGAAACCCTAGAACTCAGATCAAGCATGGGGATATGGAAATAGTCCATCAAAAAAACTAGTCGGGAAGATGAAGAAATCAATGTCATTAGAGACATGGGTAAAGGCAAACAACTCTGTATTGTCTGGGAAGAACTCTTAAGGGAAAGAGAGACACTCAACACATTTTCGGACATGGGAGTAGCCAAAGGTCCACCAACAAATGTTTCTCCATTTAACAATAAGGAGGCGGGGACTAGCAAGCGGTGCAAAACCTAGGAGATCCCATCCACGAAGGGAATAACTTTAAATTTGGTGGGCACTTCTCACACTCCAAGCCTGCAAAAAAACCTCCCCAAGGACACTAATGACAGCAGTGAACAAAGGATTCTCTCTCCAAGTATTCGGGTTCCCCTGCCACAGGTGGTGGATGGCCCCAAAATCCTGAGCTTTGAACATCAATCCTCTGATAGAACCATTGATTCAGGTAATAGCCATCCCGACAATGTGGTGGGTGAAGATATGGCCTATGCTGTCACTGGCAATCCTCATAACCAACCGGTGATCAGCCCACTGACCTCAATGGAAAGAATACAAAAGAAGGCACACATGCCCCAATCTCCAGGAGGGGATCCCAAGCCCATCTTTGAACCTATGGTTGAAGGCATGGAGGAGGAAAAAGAATATGTTCTAACCACTTGGTTTGACAACTCGGGGACACTAATCAAGGATATCCCTATTTCACCCATTAGAAATCTGGGAGACTCCTTTGAAGGGGTCAGAGACAATGGGGACAACTCTCCAAATACCTATGAGAGAAGAGAATAAGATGAAGTTGATATTGAGGACTTCCTGGGTCTCTCAGAGCAACTGGATGTTACAGAGACCAAAAAAATAGAGCAATCAAAATCGACTTTGGAAAAGGCTGCTCTTGGGGAAAAAAAAAAAGGGGAGCAAGCACCCTAAAGATGAGACTTGCCAAGGCGGAAAATGCGAGTGGCCAACGCAAATTAAGATTGGGAAAAGGCAATGCCTTTTCCTGGGAGCAATGAAAATCTTATCCTAGAATGTCAGGGGCTGCAATGCCTCTGACAAATGTTGACTGATCAAGCGTTGTTTTGATCAGGCGAAACCCAAAATTGCATTCATCCAAGAAACTAAACTAAAGATAGAGGACAGCAAAAAGTTTGCACTAAGATTTCTGAGGTGGAAATGTTTCTTTTTGGAAGCCGAAGGGGCCTCTGGGGGACTGGGCCTAATGTGGAAAGAAGAAGCAATTTATGTAGAAATTATCCAGCAAAATAAATCTTGGATATGTGCCGAAGCAGACTCTAAACAACTTCTAAAAAGGATTAACATCATCAATATCTATGGACCAAATAACACAGCTCTTAAGCAGGTGTTATGGAGCGATATTACCAACATAATGAAGGTTCTCCCAAATGAACGCTTCATTCTGGGTGAGGATTTTAATGCAATTCTCTACCCTAAAGATAAGAAAGGCAATCAGGGTTGGGCAGGACAAAGCCAATCTGATTTCAATGATTTCATTCAAGAGAATGGGCTCATGGAGATAACACTCAATGGGGGCGACTTCATGTGGACTAATCGCAGACTGGATTTTAACAACATTGTTGAGAAGCTGGACAGATTTCTCATTGGAGGAGACTGGGCTGCCATAGATTGGATATCCAAAGCAGAGATTCTTCCTATCATGGGCTCTGACCATTTCCCCATCGGGTTGTGCATTCAGGATGACATGGTCCCTGAAAGATGCCCCTTCAAATTCAAAGCCATGTGGCTCAGAGCTGATGGTTTTGACAGGTTGATGCAGCAATGGTGGGAAACTATACCAAAAAGAACTGGAAACAAAGCTTTCATCTTCAACAAAAAACTCCAATTCATCAAAGAAAAACTGAAAATATGGAACATGGAAAGCTTTAAAAATATTTTTGTGGAGAAGTTCAAATTGGAAGAAGAACTTAAGGTTTTAAATGAATAGATTATCACCCAGGGCATGACCAACATAGAATTCCTCAAAGAATAGGAGCTTAAGACGGAGTATGAGGAAATCCTCGCTAGGGAGGAAATCTATTGGAGGCAAAAATCTAGAGAACTGTGGCTCAAAGATGGCGACCGCAATACTAAATTCTTTCACAACTCGGCTGAGATTAAAAGAGTTGGAAGTAAGATATTTTCAATCAAGAACCAACAAGGTGAAATCCTTGAAGAGGAACATGAGATCAAGAGTGAGGCAGTGAGATACTTCTCCAATATATTTTGCACAAACAGTCTGCAATCTACCCACTCTAATGAAATCTTTGATTCAATCCCACATTGCATTACCTCTGCCCAAAATGACTTCCTTATGAAGCCTACTACTTTGGGGGAAATAAAAAATGCATTGTTTGGCATGGGGGGAGATAAGGCACCAGGCCCGAATGGTTTCATGGCTTTATTTTATCAACACTTCTGGGATTTAGTTGGACAGGAGATTTGGGAAGTGGTTGAGGAGGCCCGCATTGGCAAGTTCATCATGAAAGACCTCAACAACACTCTCATTGCCCTAATCCCCAAAAAATCTAATGCCTCTGGCTTTGGTGACTTCCAACCAATTGCTCTTTGCAATGTAATCTACAAAATCATATCCAAAACTATGGCGAATAGGCTGAAAATGATTCTAAATTTGGTTATGTCTGAAGAACAAAGTGACTTTACACCTAACAGGTCAATTTATGAAGGCATCATAGTAGCACATGAGGCCATCCACACGGTCAGAAAGGCCAAAATAGAAATAATGTTAGTTAAATTGGATATCAAGAAAGCCTATGATGAAGTGGATAGGGTATTTTTTCTCAAGGTTTTGAAGAAGTTTGGTTTTTCTATGGACTGGGTTGACTGGATTAATGGATGTCTCAACAATGTTCGATTATCAGTCTTAGTCAATGGTAGCCTACAAGGGTTCTTCGAGACATGTAAAGGCATTCGGCAAGGGGACCCTCTCTGCCCCTTCCTCTTCATCATTATGGCGGAGGCCCTTGGAAGATTGATTAAGGGGAAAAGAAATGCATGAGTTTGGAAAGGCATCAAGGTGGCTGCTGGAGAACCGACACTCTCTCATCTGCAATTTGCGAATGATACCTTCCTTGGAGGGAAAGCCTCGTGCAAAGAATCCTGGATTATCAAGAACACCTTGGACACCTACACTGTTGCCTTAGGCCAACAGGTAAACTAGCTTAAATGTGAAATTTATTTCTTTAACACTTCTCCCAAATGTCAGCGTGAAATATGCAGAGTTTTGGGCATGAGGAAAGGCACACTCCCTTCAAAATTCCTCGGGATTCCCCTCTTTGAAGGTGCAGGTAAAACATAAATTTGGAATGATCTCAAGGTAGCAATATCAAACAAGATGACCGGCTAGAAAGGCAAATGGCTTTCATCTGTTGGTCGACTTCTCATGTTAAAGTCTGTCATTTTAGCAATGCCAATTTTCCCGATGTTCTGTCTTAGAATCCCCAACAATGTCATCAACACAATTGGAAAAGGGATGCAAAGATTTGTCTGGAGTGGGTCAGGGCAGGAAGATAAAATTCCCCTACTTGCATGGGACAAGATTTGCAAACCCAGAGGTAAAGGAGGTGCGGGAATTAGAGACTGGCAACTTATGAACACTGCACTTGGGGCTAAACTGATATGGGACATTCATAAAAAACCAAACAGTATGTGGGTGAGAATACTCAAAGATAAATACCTTGGTAACCAGGAGGAAAATCGAATCCTAACAATTATAAATCCACCCTGGGGTTTAGCTATGTGGAATTTCTTACTCTCTTGCAGATCAGTCATCACAAATCACATATCTTGGAAGGTGGGTAATGGCCATCTTGCAAGATTTTGGGATGACTCTTGGTCCGGTCTTCAAGCTTTGAAGGACCATGGGGATTATCATGATCTCCATAATTACTTCACCAACAAAAGGGGAGAGCACATCTTTGACTATATTGAACCTCATCCGGAGGAACAGGGAAGAGAGTGGAGATGGAAATCAGTGGAGTAGGAAAACTTATCAGAAGGGAAAAAAAGGAGAATGACAGAATTACTGAAAGCAAGACATACTCTCTTCACTTCAGAAAAAGGACAGTATTATATGGTGTGCAGCCAAAAAGGGGGAATATGCTGTGAAACTGGGTTACCAAATTCTAGAGAAGGCAGATAGGGAAGAACAATGGCCTGTAAAATTATGCTGGAGTAAAAATTGCCTCCCCAAGGCGGGGGTATTCACATGGCTGGCATCCAGAGGAAGAATCCTAACATGGGAGAGAAGAAAAAGGCTAGGTATGTTGGGGCCCACAAAATGTATGATGTGTGAAGAAGTGGAAGAAGATGTTGATCACCTTCTGGTAAATTGCACCATGGCCTGAGCATGTTGGGAAATGATTCAACACAATTTGGGATGGCAAGGTCCCCTACACAACATCCTTTGTGCAGTGTTGATTGGTTGGCCCTCAAAACCCACCAGATCTCGCCTTGATGCTAAATGGGAGATTAGCCCCTCAGTAGTGCTATGGGAACTATGGAAAGAACGGAATCGTAGGATCTTTAAAGATCAGAAGGAATCCCTTGCTCAGATCAAAAGCAGGATCAACACCTCAATTGAGGAAATCATGACAGTTTCAGCAAACAACAAAACCTTGAGATGTCCATTTACTAAGTTGGAAAACATAATCCAAAATTTGTGGCCAGACATTAAAATTAGATCCTGGGGTGTTCATGCCAGATCCAAAAAACATAATAAGATAGAAGGGGTAAAGTGGGAACCGCCCGATAAGAATTGGACCAAAATCAATTTTGATGGTGCCTCCCATGGCAACCCTGGTGTATCAGGTGCAGGGGCCATTGCATGGGATTGCATGGGAAACATCCTTGCATTTGAAGTAGAAAGGTTAATCAAAGGCACGAATAACATGGCGGAAGTGCAGGCGGCACTATTGGGAATCAAGATGGGTTTTAAGCTCGGCATAAAAAATCTACATCTGGAAGGAGATTCTGCAGTCATTATGGAGGCAATTCAAAAATGCCATAATTGGGCATGGCACCTCCAAGCCCACATCATGCACATCACCAATCTTATAAAGGTTTTTGAAAATTTCAAAATTTCACACATCAGACGAGAAGGAAATACTGATGCTGATAAACTATCAAACTGGGCGACCAACTTTCATGAGGAAGGACACAAGCAATTTGAAGATTTCACAAATCTCACATTATCATAGCTATGTAAATGTTTTGACAATTAAAATTTTTGCAGGCCTTTGGGGAGAATGGATCACGTGCTCGAATGCCACCTAATCATTCAAAACACATGAGCGCTAGGCAAAGGATGTTGGATGGATTTGAAAATTGGCGGCGGGTGATGTCAGCCTAGGACATGCCGTAATCCATGATTGTGCAAATAAGCGAGGCAGAAATATCTCATAATTCAAAGCATGATTATAGGACCCCTCAACCCTTGGCGAGTGTGCGGGTTTTAATCCGCCCGATTCACATTTGTGAAGCCATGTGATATGGCAGCATCATTAAAGGCTAAGGTTAAGTGAAGGGACGGGCATTCTGGAGCAACTTTATATATCAAATCAATGCAAGGAACCTGAGCAACAATAAACCATTACCCATTATTACTCTTACTTAAAGTTTTAAACTTCTATTTTTGAACTAATCTTTCTATTTCTCTCCCAAGTTTCTTGTCAAACGTAGAAGGCCAAGACCATGGAAGCAACATTCACTCTGAAACTAGGGAAATACAAGCAACATAAGGGTTTCTTCATGGAGGTCAAAGTGGGGTGAATCAGGAAACTCCTTCGTTGGTCATCAAAGGATCTCGAAGATGCAGTCTTAGACACCTTGGGGCCCATCTTCATGGAGGCTAGTCATAGGGGAAGGATGAATGTGGACATCACATCAATGATTCTGGCATGGACTCTCGAGTTGGAAATTGACCATGACGAAGCTTGCGGGGTTCTATAGAGCTTTTCATAGAAGATGTCCTGGTAGGCATGGACACTTTTCTGGAATGGGCTTGGCCGGGATTGGGATTTAACATAACAGAGGGCATAGAAGATGAAGATAAAGACCATGTGCAGGGAATCATTCCATTTGTGCACTGGCCATGGGGGCTGAACAAAGATGGATATAAGATGGATCGTTTCAATGGGTGGGAATCCATCAAGGTGGCCATCAGAGAACGCCCGCCACCTCTGGGGCTTGTGGAGGCTGTTATGAACCCAAATGTTCCATGATGGAGGAGGACTGAGAGGAACAATCGCAGGCCGCGGGTTGCCTAACTTTTTGATGTGATGGGCAAGTATTTTTGGAAATATTATAACTACTATAGCATGGCACCAATTTTGGGGACACCAGCTAGGCAGAAATGTTTCTTCATGTTCAATGATTGCGTCCTTATGGTGTTGATGTGGGTGGAAGGAAATGGCAGCGATGGGATCCATAGAAAGACGATAGAAGATGCAGACTTGATGCTTGGACAAATTTTCTTTTGGCAAGCCCCGCGAAACTATGCAATAGGGTTTATTTACTATCGGCTGCTTATAATTATTATCGGGTGATTATTTTTGGCTCGTTCACCCTCTCTGCAACTATTGTCTTTCTGGCTGAGAAGGGGGGAGCATAAACATGGGTCTTTTGTTTTTTGTTATAGGGGACAATAGCTATTAATGGGTGATGAAAATGTTTCCACCCGCGTATTGTAACTCTGAAGAAGTTTATTACTTTATCATATTTGAAATGTATTTCCTTTTATATCAATAAAATCTTTGAATATTACCGATAAAAAATAATAATAATAACATGGCCTATCCTATAAGCCTAGCTCAATTGAATAAATTAGTGTACATGCTAAGCAAGTCATGTGTTAAAATCCAATTCTAATTTTCATGCTTCTAATTTGATCATTGCAACATTAACTACTAAACTAGTACATATGTCTTTAATACATCTATCTAAAAATCAATGAAATGTATTAATCTTAAATTATTATGTTATTTAAGAATTATTTTATTTTATTTGATTGATAAAGGGACGAAGCCGAGAGATAATCTATAAATTAATTTAAAATTAGCTTAAAATTTAAATAAATATTCTGACTTAGTATGAGGGCTAGATTTTCTCCCTGACTTCCCGACATATCAAGGGTTCCCAAACTTCTCGACTTCCCTACCTGTCGGGGTATTGGGCCATTTCTTGAGCATCCAAAATGTAGTGTAGGAATTATCTTTTTTCTGACTTCCCGACATGTCGTGGGTTTCTAAGCTCCCCAACTTCTTGACATATCAGGGAGTCAGGCTGTTTCTCGAATGCCCAAATTAGATACAATGTAGTATGCGAGTTTTCTACTCTCCTTGACATTCTGACACTTCATGGGTTCCTAGACTCCTCGACATCCTGACTTGTCACGCAGTCAAGCAATTTCCTGAACATTCAAAGCATAGTATGGGAGTTAGCTTTTCTCCCCGACTTCTTGACATGTCATGGGATCCTAAACTCTCTAACTTCCCGACTTTTCAGGGTGTCAGACGATTTCTCGAACACCCAAAATACACATGTAGTATGGGAGTTAGCTTTTTTCCCTGACTTATCGATATGTCGTGGGTTCCAAACTCCCTGACTTCATCACTTGTTGGGGGTGTCGAGCCATTTCTCGAATACCCAAAATACACACATAGTATGGGAGTTGGATTTTCTCCCCAACTTCCCAAAATGTCGTGGGTTCCCAAACTCCCTGACTTCCCATCATGTCGCGATGTCGAACCATTTCTAATACAAACATAGTTAGGAAGTTAAGTTTTATCCCAACATCCCGACATGTCATGGGTTCCCAAACTCACCGACTTCCTGTCATGTCAGGGTGTCGGGTCATTTCCCCAACATCTAAATCAAATAACGTAGTATGTGAGTTAGATTTTCTCCCCGACATGTTGTGGGTTCCCAAAACTCCCCAACTTGGTCCTACAGTTGCATTTTCTTCTTAAATTTAAGTATATTTTATTTTATTTTAAAATATATTAAGATATATAATTCTTGTTCACTTAAAGACTAATTTATAACTATTTAAATTTATCTTACTTTAAAACTATTTAAAAATTAATTAATTAATTAATTAAGATTTAATTAAAAATATCATGAGAGGCTAATGTCATTAAATTTTATTTTTCTTCCTCTTATGTGGAAGAGAGGGAACTAAGTAGATATGGGGTTTTTCACGAAACTTGCACCCTAAGAAATCAAATTCAAAAAGTTGAATAAAAATATCTACCTATTAATCACACCTTGGTGTGCAATGGATATGCCCAAGAGGTGTGGAACGTTAATTAGAAAAAATAGTTAGTCAATTTTTTGGCATACAAATATATAGTACATGAGGTCAATTGGTAGGCCATTTAGCAAATGTAGATATATGGCTCGAAGAGAAAGAAACAGAACAAGGTAGAGATAGATAGATAAAGGTTAGGGGAGAAGTTAGGGATGGAGAGAGAGGGGAGAGGAGAAATAGAAAGATAAAGATATAGGAAGTGACACATTAGAATATGGAAGAGATAAATTTTGGAGAAGATAAAAGAGGTGAGAGAGAGAAATAATTTTTTTATTGTATAATTTAATATATAATAATAAATTTTTTTTTTTGGTCTATAACATTTTTGTATTAATATTGATATGAAATAAATTACATAAGCATAAATATTAGCACTGAGGCTTTACAATACTATATAGCCATTAAGCGGCTTCCTAACCTTTACCAACTTCATGGAGAATATATCTATGATCTCCATTTACAGGGCAACCAAATCGAGAGCTAACCAGACTTCTATCCTTAATAATCACCAGTTAGCATAGATACATAAGAAAGGAAAACATGGTGAAATTTGATTTGAGACTATTTGAGCTCTTAGTCATGACAAAAAACATCTAAAGAGAACAAAAAACCACCTGCAGGCAAACATCATTCATCAGCATGCTACTTCCCATGGCGCTGCCCGTGTTGCTGCCTGGGCACGTCCTCAAAAATAGCTTTGTTTTGGTCCTTCTCTGTCCTTGCTAAGTCTTCAACCAGAGCTTTTAACCCCTTCCATTTGTGTCCTATCTCCTGCTAGTAAGCATCTCTGTCCACATTCCCCCACCATCTGAGGAAGGGGACATGTCCATATTCAAAACCTTCCTTCAACTCTTCAAAACATTTGTTGTAGTTAAAGCCCACACTAGGGACGACCCATTCCAAAATTGATTCCAGAACCAGTAAAAAATCCACATCAAATAGGAGTTCTATGATGCACTTTACTTCTCCTTCGGGCTCTTCCAGGTGCAAGGCCCAAGCAATCACCAAGGAGATTATGTCGACGTTGGATCTACGCTTGGCAAACCTTTCCTGGTATTAGTTTCCAAGGACTTCTTGCACAGCCAATGCCAGGGCTTCATTCTTTATATTTAGCAATCCTAAGATGCGTTCTTTGCTGGCTGGGCCTTCCATCATTTTTTTTTGTTTCTTGGTTCTAACCAAGAATGTGGGTTCCATTTCTAACCACTGTTGGTAGTAACTTCTGGAATGAGATAAGCAAAAGGCTTGTTTCGGGTGGATTTAAACTGCTCAAGAGTAGGAGTGAAGGAGAAGTTTTTGGTCATCTCAACTGACGTATATTTCAAATTGGGCATAATTGCTTAAAATAGAGCGTCGACTATCTTGGATCTCCCACAGGAATAAAATCCTGATCTTTATCAAGTCTCCATCATTCTGACAATAGTCCTTCGATTTACTTCAACTGCCAAAAAAAGAAAATGTGGCGTGGCCGAGACCCGTCAACACTCTCTATCTGAAGTCGATGTGTGCAACATGCATTTTCCACATCAGCGTGAGCCACCTTCATGGATATAAAACATAATAGAGACATCTACCTGCAAAGGCAAATACATAAACACTCAGGGTGCCATCTGCAAAAGAAAACACATTTAGTTGATAAAAAGGCCAGGATAGAAAAATTTTGTGCAAGCCTCATTGCCCATAGTGAGGTTGGTTGCCCATTTAGAGACAATGTCAACCTCTTTATTCCCTTCCCTGTGGACATGGGAGAGTTTGAAATCTGAGAATGAATGTAGGAGTAGAGAAATCTCCTCCAACATATTTTTTAGATGCCAAGCATTAGCAATCCCATTTTTAATTGCATTCACAATAATTTGTGAATCACCTTCAAGGTGGACTAGTTGAAGATTCATCCTCTTCGCCACTTGAAGGGCCAACAGTATAGCATTGGCTTCTGCCACATTATTTGTGCCATTACTGAGTCTTTGGGCCGCTAATGCTAAAATCTCTCCATTGCAGTCTCTGACCACAACACCAGCCCCAGAAGGTCCCAGATTGCCTCTTGAGGCTCCGTCAAAATTTATTTTGACCCAACCTAGACATGGTTTATCCCACTTCAGCTCTGGTCTTGATTTATTTAGGGCATTCACATCCTTGATATTACCATTCCTGAATTTCAAGCTTGGCCAATTGTAGTGAAGCTCCCTATCAGCCCTTGTGTAAGGAGAACTTCCTGAGGTGGAGATAAGAGCTGCTTGCATAGTCTCTTCAATAGATCTAAGAATATAGGCTTTGATGCTTTGAATGGGTCTCTCCTTGTCTTGGAATATGCATCTATTATGCTCTTTCCACACTTCTTAGATGATAATCAAGGGGCAAACTTTCCATAACCCTGACAAAGCTGATTTCTTCTGAGGAATCAGCCAGCTTTGAAAAACCTCTTTAACCCCCTGCTGCAAAGGCCCTATCATATTCATTTTTTCCTTGATCAGATCCCAACATTTTGATGCAAAGGGGCATTGAACAAGTAAGTGATCAACATCTTCCGATCTTGCCTTGCATAAAGGACAACAGGTTGGTCCTTGGAGTCCAAAATGTTTTATTCATTCTGCTATCAAGATCCTTTTTTGCACAACTAACCATGCAAAGGTGCCTTCCTTTGGTAAGCAATGTCTATCCCATAAGAGATTAGTGTTCCATGGTAATAAATCCTCATCTTCTTCTTGGGATAAAACCCCAGTTTCATTGAATAAGCCCCACTTTTAGCTTTGCACCAGATAAGCATGTCAT
The DNA here is from genome assembly GCA_018584345.1 of Thuja plicata. Classification (NCBI taxonomy): domain Eukaryota; kingdom Viridiplantae; phylum Streptophyta; class Pinopsida; order Cupressales; family Cupressaceae; genus Thuja; species Thuja plicata. The sequence goes on from MU227225.1 coordinate 2,878,713, forward strand.
ATTTCTCAATTCTTGTGAAGCTCCTCTTTCTAAACAAATCTTCCATCAAGATTTTTTGTTGAGGTGTTAGGTTTATATCCCCCAGATGTTTCCATTGCCATTTCGGGCCAAAGGGGGACTCCCTACATTCTAAATAATCTAACACATGAGGACCCCATCGGGCAAAGAAGAGAATTCTCAAGTCATCAAATTTTATGTCCTCCTTTAGAATTGGGTGGTTTTTCCATGAGTCTTCCCAGATCAAGGATTTCATCCCATTGCCTACATGCCACGAGACATTTCTTTTGATGATATGTCTACAATCCAGAATATAATTCCATATTGCTGATCCTTTAGGAGGGTTAACAATGGTTAGGATCCGCTCATCTTGTGGAGAATCTAAGTATTTGGATTGAAGGATCTTGACCCACAAACTGTCTGGTTGACTGCAAATATTCCACACTAGTTTGGCCCCTAGTGCCAAGTTCATCTTCCTCAAGTCCTTCAATCCAGTGCCACCATGCTGCTTTCTTTTATAGATTTTATCCCATGCAATGAGTGGCCATTTGTCACCTTCCTCAACCCCATTCCAAAAGAACTTCCTCATCCTTTTTACAATATCATCCAACACTTTATGTGGTATTTTGAAACAACTCATTGAGTAAATTGGGATAGCTGAGACAACTGCTTGAAGTAGCAAATTTCTACCCGCTGAAGTGAGCCATCTACTTTTCCAGCCCTCCATACGGTTGAAACAAGAATCCATAAGGTTTTTCCACAAGTGGGGTTTGGATGCCCCATCAAATAAAGGCACTCCAAGGTATTTGGTAGGAAGATTTCCAATCTTAATATGCAGAATGTCACTGATTTGAACTTGTAAAAGACAGTTTGTGTGGAAGAAAAAAATCTCTGATTTGTGCCAATTGACACACTGACCGGTTGCCATACTATAACGGTCGAGAGTTGATTTTATGACTCGGGTCTCCGCAAGTGAGGCCACACCAAGGAGGAGGTTGTCATCTACAAATTGTAAGTGAGTGGTGGAAGCTACACCATCCGCAGTCTTGACTCCTTTCCAACTGCCATCCAGTCTTTTGCTGGTAATTGCCCAATACTTCAGCCATTATAATAAATAAGAATGGGGCAATTGGGTCACCCAGTCGAATGCCTTTTTAGGTTTCAAAAAAGCCTCGGGGGCTGCCATTAACAAGTATAGAGAATCTTGGGGTGTTGATGCAGCTAGCTATCCATTTGACTCAATTCGCTGCAAACCCAAAATGTTTAAGAACATTAAGAAGAAAGTCCCGATTCACATTATCATAGGCTTTCTTTATATCAAGTTTGATCAGCATTCTATTTACTTTAGCTAATTTTATTATGTGCACAACTTCATGTGAAATAATGATGCCTTCAAAGATTGACCTATTGGGGGCAAATCCACTTTGTTCCTCAAAGATAATATCCTTTAGAATGCTTTTGAGCCTATTGGCAGCGACTTTGACAATTATCTTGTAGACTGTATTACACAATGCAATCGCTCTAAAGTCATGAAAGGTATTAGTTCTAGATTTCTTTGGGATCATGGCTGTGAAGGTATTATTGAAATCTTTTAGCATAAATCCTTCAGCTCTAGATTCTTCCACTACTTTTCTTAGATCTTCACCTATAATGTTCCAAGTTTTTTGGTAAAAGAGGGTTGGGAAACCATCTAGACCGGGGGCTTTATCCCCCCCATACCAAATAAATGCTTCTTTACATCATCTAAAGTGACAGGGCTCATAAGCATTTCATTCTGTGCTGCTGTAATAGTGTTTGTGATAAGGTCTAAAAGCCTTTCATCAGCTGGTCCGGAGTGTTGATGTTGAGTGAAAGTATCTTGAAAGAACTCAACTGCTTCCTTATAAATTACCTTTGGATCCGTGGTTGTCTCCCCATCCTTAGTTTTAATATTGAAGATTTTATTGCGTGCCCTTCTTGCCTTGACCGATTTGTGAAAAAACTTGGTGTTTCTATCCCCTTCCTTCAGCCAAGTCTCCCGAGATTTCTGTTTCCAATGAATCTCTTCCTTTGCCATCACTTCTTTGTATAATCTGAGAAGAGATTGTTCTTCCATAAATAAGTTTTCATCCATACTCATTGCAATAATCTTTTCATTGAGGAGATGTACGCTTTGTTCTAACTGCATTTTTTCAACAAAAATATCTCGGAATACTTCTCCGTTCCAGATTTTTAGCTGTTCCTTAATGTGTTGGAGTTTTCAAAAAAAATAAAAGACTTATTCCCTTCCCATTCTGGAGCAGTTCTCCACCACAGTTCATTCTTATCGTGAAAGTCCTCAGCTCTAAGCCACATTGCTTCAAATTTAAACGGGGAGCGTTCTGGAACCACATCCTCTTGGATATTACACATAATTGGGTAATGGTCCGACCTTGTAATAGGTAAGATATATGCTGTACATAACCAGTCCTACTCTTCCCAGTTACCCATCAGAAAAAATCTGTCTAATTTCTCCGCTATATTTAAAAAACCTTTTCTCCTGTTGGTCCATGTGAAGTTCCCTGACTTAAAATCCAGTTCGACTAATCCATTATTTGTAACAAACTCAACAAAGTCATTTTGACTTTTACTTTGCCATCCTTTTCCTCCTTTCTTTTCTAAAGGGTTGAGAATGGCATTGTAATCTCCCCCTAAGATAAAGAGATCCTCTTTTCTAACATTTAAGTGATTGGTTAAAACTTTCCATAAAGCCTCTTTTTCTATAGGATTGTTAGGGCCATAAATATTAAAAACATAAAAGTGGGATAGTAATTGTTTTGTTGTTACCTCAATCCATTGCCAATTTGAAGATTGGTTGAGCAGGACTACCTCCATCGCATTGTTATCCCATAAAATGCTAAGGCCTCTAGAAGCACCATTTGCCTCTGAAAACACACTCTTCCACCTGGAGAATTTGTTCTAAAATAGCTTGATGTCATCATCTTTTAGTTTGGTTTCTTGAAGCAGAATAATATCTGCTCTCGCTTGGTCAAGACCTCTCTTGAGCAAGCGAGATTTTTTAGGGGCATTGCAGCCCCTGACATTCCATGAAAGGAGCCTCGTTGATTTCGGGAAAAGGCGAACCTTTTCCCTGATCTCAGCAATATTGTTTGGTCTGCTGCACAACCAACTTGCTCCAACATTTCTTTTGCAAATTTTCTTCCCCTCCTTTTCTGTTCCCCTAATCTAGGCTTTTTGATCTTGGATTCTGATTGGTTTAAGCCCCTTTGCTCAAGAACACTAAGGGTGTCCTCTAAACCCAAATAATCCGCTTCACCTTCATCACTGTAGTAACTCAAGTTTGAGGCAACATCCAACAGATTGTCCCCACTGTCCCTGGCTTCATCAAAGGAGCAATCCAGGTTTCGGATGGGTGAGATTTTCCCTTCATGAAGATCCCCTACATTCTTCTCCTGATCTGTAGGTGAGATGGTTTTGTCCTGAACATCTTGGATTTGATTAAGAGCCGCTAGGATTGGATGAAAGCAACTAATTCTTTCCTGGGACAAGGCCCTAGAGATGGGATCAAATAGTAGCAAAGAGGGAGAAAACAAGCCGAACCCTTTCCTTGGCATCCCCGATTAAAGGGCCAGAAGTAGTTGTGGGGTTAAATTCAATAGCATCCTTATTTAGTGCTGAAGGTTGAGGGGGAGAAGCATCTCGTCCCATATCATTTCTGATAGAAGAGCCAGGGCCAGAATGTCTTGGAGAGGATCTTGTGCATTCCTCTGCAGTGACCATACCTCTATTAGGGGAAATATTAATATCTCTACATTGAGGTAGGAATTATCCATCATTGTTCACTGATCTTTGAGCTGCATTTTCTACTTGCAAATCCCCTTGTTCGATGATATCTAGTTTACTGCTCCTGTCCTCTTGATCAACCCCGTAGGCGGTGGGTGTCTGTTGTCTATCTTCCAATGAGTCAGGCACAATTAAGGTTTGCCTGAGATTGTTACTCTCCAGCTGAATGGATCCATTTAAGGATTTTGATAGGAAAGGAGGCTGAGGTTGAGGAGTGTCTTTTACTACTTGAGTGGAGCTTGAGCTGTCTGAATCCTTATGTGGAGAGGTTGATGGGGATCCTATTGTGATCTTGCAAATCTGCTCTGATTGAACTCGATTATCTATGTGAGTAGAGTTCCCAAATTCAAGGGCCTTATTTAAAATCATATCCTCTTCAAAGTGGATAGACCATTGAGGCTGATTTGTTCTGCTAACCTCTATCATCTTAATCCATTCAATGCTTTGATTTATTTCAAGACTTTTACATTTCCAGTGTTCTTTGGCTGCTTCCGAAAGCAAATTTGCCTTTTCTAATTCCACTTTTAGCCTCCATTCACCACGAGTTGTCCCTAGCACCACCGATTCGGGGTTTTGGTAGCATTTCTGCACTTTGACTAGAATTTTTGAATATATGTAAAAATCATTTTTGTTTACAACCTCTTCAGCCATGAGAAATTTCCCTATGCTACTCCCGATTATCTTTAGGGTTTCCTCATTTTTGTATTCCCACGGGAGGTTGAGTAGTTTTATCCAGACCGCAATGTCTTCCACTTCTTCTCTATTCAGATTGAAATTGGGTTTCCAGTCACAGATGTAGATTCCAAGCCCATCTAGCGTAAAAGGGCCGCCTTTCAATATCCACTCCTTATCTGCCTTAGTAGGGCTAACTACTAATAGAAACTCATTTCTAATAGTTTTAAGTTCAAAATTTTTTCCCCAGTTGACATCTATCCAGAATTGGATCTTGCCCAACGACAACCAAGGGCCTAGCCACTTCATAAAGAAGGCTTTTTCCTATAGAGTTATTACAGATTCTGCCCATTGAACATTGTTGATTAAAACAGAAGAAGTTCTGATGAGAAGGGTGTCGTCTACCTTTATGGATGTTGGCTTAGCTAAGGAGTCAGTGTTACCTCCTGGCTTGGATGATCCCACAACTTTAGGTCGCCAGAATTTTGCTTCTATCTGTTTGAAGTTGAAATGATTGGGCGACATTAGGGTCTCATTCCTCTTCCAATATGGAAGATTTCTACTCTCCCTTCTCCTTCCATTCCTTCCATTATCATGAATCCTTAACGGATCTTGCCTTGGGGGAATCCAGCCTCCCTGCGCATGTCGATTATAACCACGGCCGCCCACCTGGCCTCTGGTTATAGGGATGGGATCAAGGGTCGGGTTCTTCCACCTCTAATTTGTGTCCAAGAGATTATGAAAACCATTAGGTTTGCATTTTCTGGTTGGAGCCCAAAACGACCCTTTCTGGGTCCAGTAGTTTGTTCGGCTTCCAAAACGTGAAGCAAAGTTGAGGCGTCTACGATCAAACCTCTGCAAGCCTAGGTTTTGGCTGCCATGACCGTTGCCTGCAAAGCCATCGCCGCTCATTTTTAGAACTTAGTGATATAATGATAAATATTATTATAGTATTATTCGTAAAATAAAATTTCATAATTATATAATATAAATATAATATAATAATAAAAATAATATAGTTTAACTTATATTAAATATTATATATCATATTAAACTTATAATATTTTAAAAATATTTAACATAAAATTTTAAATTATATTTTATTTATATATAATAATTTCTATTGAAATATACTATTTAAATTTTCTAAACTATAATATTATTGATAAATAGAAGATATTTTTAAATTGCAAATTATTTTTAAAATAAATTTATAACATATACAATATAATAATTAATTTTGATATAAGTAAATAAAAACTAACATTGTCACTAACGAGCCAACATATTATCAATTCAAATATATAAAAATGATTTTAAATATTATTCCTGAATAATCAAGTTTTGTTTCATTTGAAAATACAAAAAATCTGAAATAAGTTTCTTAAAGAAGTGTTGAATTTAAAATAAAATTTCTAAGTAACTTTAGAACCATCTCCTCGTTCGGGAAACGGGAAACTTAACCGGTAGGGTTTAACATTTAGTTTCAGACCTGGTCTTATTAAGGGAGCTTCCGTGAATCTTTGACACCAAGGACAGCAGGTTAACAACTCTTCAACATTCTTCTTATTCGGATCATCTATTTACTCTCTCTAGAAGATTGTAGAATTACAATGGGCAGCATTGGAACCGGGGTATGTATGCAATAAACTTTTCCTTGCTTGCAGCAAATTTACTCAATGAACAACTTTTGAAATCTGCCAGACTGATGCCCAGAAAGATGCTAACAATAAACATATTTATTTCATCTTTATTCAAATTCGTGGGTTGCAGCTTGCAACTATGATTACTTCGATGATACAGATGCTGCTCTACACAGTCCTGGTCTGAACCATAAACTGGTCTCTGAGGGTTTCAGTCCCCCAGATAATTGGATTAGTACGCCTGTAGGTTTTTGTATCCAAGGGTCAAATTGCTGAAAGCAGTGTTACTTTCGTAGAAATAATGTTGAATTTTGGTTTTATTTTCAGAAGTGACTTTCTCTTTCCCACCCAGTACCACCTCTATTCGATGCTTCCTCAGTTGTAGGTAAGCGTTCCTCGATTCATGGCAGTTGACTGAAAAGTTACTCTCTCAATTGACTTTAGTGAACTGGCAAGTGCATCTCTCAATTGATGTCGATCCCAAACTGATAATTGACAGGTTTATTCCCTTAATTGATTCTAACTGAAAGTGCACATCTGCCTTATTTTTTTACTTAACTGACCACAACTGAAATTATTTACAATCCTCACTACTGCTACGGATTAAATGGGGACACCACATCAAATAAGCAATTAGGACTTATTAGAATGTGCTAATTACTTCACAGTTTAACATGTTAGTTGACTTGCTTGTGCAATATATCATTGGGGTAGCACTTGTTTAAACTTTTGTTTTTGTTGGTTACTCTTCCACCAATCCCCACATCTAGCTTATCATCATTTTTTCTCGGCATTACTGGAATTTTAGTATACCGACAGATTTACCAACAAATTTACTATGTGCAATATTAACAGTTAAATAGACGTATACATATACATATACATATACATATATATTATATGGTTATATAGAGCTGCACCAAATCCATGTAAAAAATGGCAAATTGCTGAACATGATCTGACACCTGAAGCAGCAATTTTTAGTAATTTAGGATCCTTTGTTTTTGTAGAGAAGACCACTGAAGAAGACTAATTGCATCTCTGTTTCTAGCATTGTATTTTAGCTTTTCCCTCATGATGGGTCAAGTAGTGAAACCCAATATATTTGAACTTAAACAACTATTCAGTCTGACCATAAAAAATCTTGCAAACAAAACACTCCCTAGTCAAAGATTTCTGTCAGGCATTGATGTTTTTGTGAACTTCTGTTGTAAATGATTTGTTTGTTTTAGTTAATTCTATAGGTATGTGTGTTTAGTGTAGTTTTTGTTCTGCGTGAAATATTTTAAAGCAAGCAGCACTGGCTTTTAGAATCATATAGCATCACTCCAATGCAAAGAAAACTTCTACTGAACAATTTGAAGTCCATGATCCCTATGCTGTCAGATTTTGTGCCTTTTGTTGCACCATCAGGGTTTTTAACTTCCCATAAGGAGACCATTTCTGTACTGTCCCCTTTTTGGGATCACCTTATACTTTGCCCAGGAATCCACGATGACTGAAAGTATTGTTATAACTTGGTCTGCTGTAGATGGTACTGCTGATGATTATATCTGCTTTTATTTTCTGTATCTCTGCTGCCTTTGATTAGCTTAACTAATGATAGCCACTCAAGCATAATCCTATTGCACACGATCCTTAGGCTTTATTAATTATTACTTGACAAGGAGATGTGACTCACATACCATGAAAGGGAGGATCGATCCTTTGACTGATGGCGATTTAGGAGATGTGTGATTGAAGTATTCTGGTTGGTTTTTGAGATCGTGAAGTCTTATTGTGTAAGATATTTTCATATTGAAGTTTCTGTTCATGTCAGACCAGGGCCATTTAGTTTGACTATCTCTGCTTACATATGTTTTCTTGCTGCTGATCGATTGTTTCTGCTTTTCATCCTCTGCCTTCTTAGATTCTAACCTTTGACACACATACATATATATATATCTATCCTCCTTGAGGTGGAAGAGTCATGTCTCTTCCAATATTCCTCCAGCAACTTGGTGCATCCCTTCACCTTGCTATATTGCACCCCTTCCTAAATTGTACTCTCTGTTAATATATTGCTGCTGTCTGCTGCTAATATCTAAATTAGAAACTATCTAATATCTAATATCTAACACCTAATATTTAAATTAGAAACTATCTAATATCTATTATTGTAATACCCTCCCTTAATGGTCAATCTATCTTCAAAAAACAGAAATTTGCATGTCCTCAAAAAGCGTAAAAGGCAGCCTCGGGTTGATCAGAGAGGTCTGCAGGTTCTGCAATGTTGGCCTGTGGCTGGGATCCGGACTTGAGTCACATCGACAATGGTAGGACGACTGTCGGTACCCTGAACAAGCGCCTCAAGGCGACGGTACTCGAAAATCGTCAGCATGCGCTACTTTCAGGTGTTGTAGTTCTTGCCTTTGAAACGCTGACTGCCTTCCAACATCAAGTTGGTGAGAGATGCCATTGCACATTTTTTCAATGAAAAAACGTGAAAACACAGAGATGGCACAAAGTTCAAAGCAGATTGACGGAAGACCCAGAAAAATTGAAAAGACACCCAAAGAAGAGCACGAAAAACCCAGATAGAATCTGCTGTAAAACGATGCACCTAGAAAAAAGCGAGGCTGACCCAGTTGAGTTCTCAAAAAACCCACCAAGAATCTGCAAGTAGATTTCCAAGATGGCATAGAGTCTGAGAGTTTTGAATGAAACCCTAGCCGCTAGAAAAGAATCAAGAAATTGCAGAGATTTTGTAAAATAGCAGAAAAAAATGCCGAAACCCTTAGTCGAGTTTGTGAGGAAAAATAATAAATGCAAATTTTGAACACACTCAGGCAAAAAGCTTCGAAAATCTTGAACTAGTAATTTCAAAAAGAAATTAAAGATTTCCGAAGAGGCCAGGAATTTGCTCTGATACCATATTATGGTAAAATAAATGAATGTGTTATTAAACAATGACCATGAATGATCAATATATACAAGTACATAAGAGAATGTTTCTATAACGAACAAGAGAGAGGAAATAGAAACATCATGTAGAGAGAAAGAGAAAGTTTCCATAACGAACAAAAGGAGTTTATGGAAACATTACAAAAAGGGGTGACCATTAGAAAAAGACGGAAGAGAGAGTAAATTAGAAACTATCTAATATCTATTATCGTAATACTAATAGCAGATCGTTGCTCCTAAATAGCAGCCTCCTCTGTTCTTCCTTGATACCCACTTCCTTGGAGGTAATCCCCTCGTAAATATCCTTCAATCAAAAGGTCACAATTTTCTAAATCAGGTCGGCCATCAAGTAGAAATATACATTCTATTTAATTAAATATCTTTGCGCAAGGCGCTTCGCACTAGGCGGTTGGTCCACATTTATTTTCCAAGCCCTGGGTTGGCCCTTAATATGGGTTTAGCCTAGGTTGGACCTCTTTGGGGAAATAATATTAATTATTGCTTTTTTCTTTTGCTGGGATTTAATGTTTTAAAGGCCCGTGATCAAAGTTGATCAAAGTCAAGAGAAGGGAATCTATCATAAATGAGTGGGTCTACACAGACCAATAAGAAGACCACTCACTTAGTGGGGAAGTGGTCAAAGTTGACTGATAAAGGAATGAGGTTCCCACTAAGTAATAAATGCTCATTTGACCAGAATAGCCTATGCCTGATTCCATTCCCTGAAAGTAACGAATCTGGAAAACACCATCTCCAACTCGTCCACACTGACACTCGGTGCTGATTCTCGCTTGAATTCTAGAATGGTTACGTCTCTCTCACATCTGTTGAAGTTGTTCTTCCAATTTGGCATTGAGTCTTGAGTGGTGTGCATAATATTTGAGAATATGGAGATATTCTCTAAGTCATCTCTCGAGAAGGAATTTATTTTGAAGAACTCTTCCAGTTTGCCCTTCAAGTTATTCGCAGTTATTTCTTCCTCAGTCAATCTCTGTGCAAATAGGGCCACAACTGTGTTGAAGATTCCTTTCTGAATATTTCAAAACCTTCTTGAACCAAGTGGACTCCTCATTTGATTTTTCAAACATTTCTTTTCCTATGACCGACTCCACTGTACCAGCGAGCAAAATCATATGCCTGACCTTCCCTTACTATTCCACCATCGAGCAGTGTCTGCCTGGAAGTCTCCACCAAAGTCTGGAAGTGTGGGATCGTCTCATTCTGGTAAAGATGTGTATCATCCCACGATTCATCCACACATTGCATCCTGGAAAGGATAGCTTATGATCTTCCATGCATCTGTGCCAAGTCCTCAACAAATTTTCCTGCGTCATTTTGAATGCCTTTCACCCAGTCATTTGCGCCTTGGGTGATTTTCCTCATTTTTTCAATGCTTTCTACTGATTCCCTTGGAAGAATTGTATGGGGAACAAACACTTGGTCTTCTTGCCTAATTGGATGAGATAGGTGTTGCAGATATCCACACAACATTTTGTTCTCATTCTTTACTTTCTGGTACTTTCCTTCCAATTTCTTCCTTCTCACCTATTCCTTAGTTGCATGCCCAAGATCAAATGCTGTCACATTATATTCCTCTGGAGCAATCTGGTCTTTTGCTTTATCAACCATAGGCACTACAACGTGCAGAGTCCTGGACCCTGAAACATCCCTGATGATCTTGGAAAATTTCTTTGCCCTGCCCTTGTTTGTTGGCTTGTTGACCCGGTTTAGGATCTCCTGTAACTCTAATGCAGGATCAATTTCTTCTTTTGGCTTCTTGTGCATCCTTTCTTTCAACTAGTTTGGAGCGGCAACATGCTGATTATATACTGGCAACTATTCCTGTCCCTGTATCATTTGCTCATTGATTTCTTCTTCTATAATGGGAACTTCTGACTCTCCCAGATCTCCACCCAATATTGTGTCAAGGCACTCTTCTGCAGTAGGTTCTTGCTCCTAATTTCCTTGCTGGACAAATTCCTGACAAGCATTGATGCTTTGCCTATCTTGTATCGGCATAACAACCCGACCTTCCTGTGACCATCTTCCCCTGCTGGTTCCAACTTCTTCCACTGTGAAAGGATTGATTTCTTGCAAGCTCGGAGTCTTGCTGGGTGATGGTGGCCCTACATCTGGCCTTTGCCCCTGGCCTTTTCTTCAGTTGCACATCCTGGGCAGCACTCTTCCCCTTTTCCCACTCAATATTTTTTGATGGATTCTCTTCTGTATCAGTTCTAACTTTTGATGACTACCTAGCTCTATCTTCCTGCGACTCCTAATGTCTCATCAAGTTGTTAGTTAGGTGGACATTACTTGTCTTCAATTTACTGACTTGATGCTCGACTCACCATCTAGTGAATTTCAAAATTGGTCTAGATATCGAATCAAGATTTGTTATTTCATGCTTAGACCAATCATGTGGCTGAATGATTTGTATCTTCTTTTACTTGATCCGACACCTGGATGATCCTGGATGCTCTGATCATTCTGAGCTGCAACTTGGAGAACATCCTCTTCTTAATCTCATACTCATTCGCGGCATTTGCCCAACAATCTTCAAGACGCATCCTGTGTTGGTACTTTTTGCCAACTGCCGCTCTGATTTTATTATAATGATCGTAATCCATCCTTGCTGTATGAAATGTTAAATGATAAAACTGCAATTCATATGTTGACCTTTCTCATCGGAATCGCCCATGGTGTTTGGGAATTCAAGTCTGTAATGTCCCCTTTTGTAAACTCTTGGGATTGTAGAGTTATTCAATAATAATTTAATTTTAAGTGACTCCTTTCTAATTAAGTACTGCAATTTCTTGATACTCTGCATGGCTTATAACCTTTCAACTTATGAACTATTATAATCTCAAGGTAGTATAATCTTATATCCTACAATTGATGTCCCAATTAATATGTGATGTTCAATTGAAATACTGAATCTTTTATGGTTCTTTTTATATCCAGAAATAATGAATCCTTTATGGTTCTTTTTATATTCAGATCTGCAACATATGATTCTTACTGATTTGATATGATGGAGTATTTGTCGCTATCCTTGATCTGGTTATGTCAATTGTGCTATGATGATCTCTGATATGGATACTATTCTCCGATATTATTATGCGTTTAAATCGATATCAGCAATATATATATATATATATATATATATATATATATATATATTCGGTTCTTTTCTGATATCCTTACGATTAGTTTCAAAATGTAATTCTCAACCCTTGGCCTTCTGTAGCTTCCCAATCATTTTGAATGGCCTCTTCTTATAGAATATCAAGGTAGATTTTATATTCTGTTTGATGCTCTTCCTTCAATTCATTTACTGAGAATTCCTTAACTTACACAGCCCTTTTGCCTCAGAAGAATACAGTTTAATGATTAAGATTATAAGTATGGATGGAAAGAAGATGTCCCATGCCCTTGAGAATGGGATCAGTTCTCCCTCTTGTACCTTGCAGGAGGAAATGGTTGCATTGTTTGGGGTTCAAGGAGACGACTCTTCCCAGCCACATTGTAACTTGTGTTTATTAAATTATTTGTGCTTTGCCATTATTAATTACTGAAATCACATATTTTATTTGTTGTCGTTAGTTCTCTATGCAAGTCGCCGCCTTTGATTTAAGCACTAACTTCCTTATGGAGTTTGTTCGCTGTTTAACACTTGATAATCTCCCATCGTTATGACCATAAATCGACTATTGACACCGATCAGCGTGTATGGAATAGGGGTTGGCGTGTATGGGGTTAGCGTATATAATCAATTATATGAATATATAATTGCCTCTGGGTATACTATGTTGGTATCGCTGGGGAAGTTTATTTCAATTTATTTCTTATTATATATTTTTATTTATTTATTGATATAATATTATTATATTATTATTTTAATATATATTATACATTATATGATTATTGTAATAATATGTTATCATATTAAGAATGGGTAATTTTATATCATTTTATTTGTTAAACTCTTCTTTATTATTAAATCCTATTTCAAAACGGAGATGATGTAATTAGGGTTTCAAAAGGGGGATATGACAAAGTCTTCCTTTCTTCTTTTGAATTTTATCATATGTAGTCAGCTCGCTAGTGACTTCCAACAACACTGATGAGCTTAAGTATCGACTCACGTATTATGTCACTTAGTTATGTTTTCTTTGTCTTGTTCTTAGGTTGTCTCAGCAGTTTGGTCCTAAACATTGGTTTTTAGTTGTTTTAAGTTAGACTCATGGGCTTGATTTCATAGACCTTAAGCTTATACTTTAATATCCCTGTTATGGGAAAAATACACTCTTTTATGGTTATATTTATATATATATATATATAAATATAAATGTTAGTTTAATTGTAGAATAGTGAATAATTAATCTAGTGATGAATGGATATATATGTGCTACATGTGTTTTGTGCCTATTAACATTTATGATGCAAAAAGATTCAATGGAGCAGTGATCAACAAATGGCGCTCACACAGGTCATGCCTTTGGAGACCAAGTCCATGCAGTTCAGCAAGGATTGACATTTGAAGCAGTCCAATGATGAACTGGTCACAGCTCATGTGGAGCAAGTCAAACAGTTACTATCAATGTGGAACCGATATAGGAGATATTGGGAGCTATATCTACTCTTTGTGTAGTTGAACAAGTTTGTTGTTCCTCATTTAGTGGACGGTTTTCCTCCTTTCTAGTGCTGTATTAACTCTGATCTGCCTATTCTTTTGGCGTTGATCTGTTAGTGGTTAGTTAGTAAGATTTTGTTATAAATAAGAAACTGCACTTCTTCGGAAGCTAGCTCAGATAGATTAAGATTTCATCCTAGTTACACCGCCCGGGGGGACGGGGGGACGTCGGGACGGGGGGACAAGTTTCTGGGCAGGGGGGACAGAGGGGCCTCAATTTGGGGACGGCGGGGGGACGGCGGCGGGGGACGGGGGGGGGGGGGGGGGG
>MU227225.1:2896232-2930748 GCA_018584345.1 Thuja plicata
GGGACGTCTGGAAGTTCCCGTCCCCAAAAGGGGGACGTGGGGACGTCCCCGCGTCCCCGATGATTGGTGGCGCCGCTGGGGACGCGGGAACGACGTCCCCCCGTCCCGGGTGCGTTTGGCATTTGGGGGGGGGCGCGTCCCCGTGTTACTCTGGATTTCATGTATTAGCATTTCCAGTTTTTAATATAGTTTTAGTTAAGTTCCAAGTATCTTTTGTAATCAACATCTTTTACAATATGAATAAAGCAATGAAGTTTTGAGTTTATAAGTGTGTAACTGTATTTTGGATACCCATCCAAGGGGGCCCATTTGGCGAGCAATTCCTTTCAATTCTAGCATTAGTTTCCTTCAGCTTTATTCGCAAAGTTTCAGAGTTTGTTTGTTCCTGCAGCCAAGGCAGACAAAGTAGTTCCTGTCTGCATATCCTGAACTTTCCTGTAGTAGCTTGCATAGGTTTAACTTCAGCATTTGAATTCTGTCAAGCATTTGAATTATTTCCATTCCAAGTATTTACCTTTTAGCATTTGTTTTCTTGCAGCTATAAGATAGCATGGCCTTAGTAGGAACTTAGTGCACATACAGTGCAAACCCATTTCAAGTTCACGCACCTTGGTTTGACAAGTAAATGAGCCTTCTCTACAAGAAATATAGCTACTTAGTTTGAATGTCCAATCCTTGAGTTGTGTTTCATGGCCTAGTTATTGATCTAATAGGGAAGTCAAACATTTTTGGCACTGTTGTCGGGGATGGTGTCAAACAAAGGACCTGCTGCAGCCATGAGCTAAGTTTTCAGTTCATTTCATGTTTGCCTTAGTTCAGTTAAGTCTTAAAGCTTCATTCCAGCTCAAGTTAGTTAAAATCATCAATCTACATGCATAGAAGAAGAAAAGATGCCTTAGGAAGATTCCTTCCTAATGACCCTGAGAACCGGTTAGGTGAGATCTTTGTTCACCAAGAAGAAGAAGAGAACCCTTATGTTGATGTTGTTCCCAACTTAGATCCTTCTTCATCTTCCTCAGGAGAAGAACCAATTGATCAAAATCCCTTTGCTAATATATTGGCTAATATGCCTGATCCTCCATTTGAGAACCCCTTTGCTCAACATCAAGTTGACAACCATCTGGCTTTAGTGGTTTATCAACCAAGAGGTCAACCAAGGATGGCTAAAAATCCACCTCCTATTTTTCTATTTCCCATTGCTGATCAAAATGAAAACAATAACCTCAAGAATATCCCTGCCTCAACTCTTCCCAAGTTTTATGGCCTAGTGACAGAGGACCCTGATACATTCCTTTTTGAGTTTGATATCCTCTGTAGAAGCTATGATTAGACTACTGATGCCCATAGGCTTAAGCTATTCCCTGCTACTTTGAAAGAATTAGCTCTAAGATGATTCATGGGTTTGGGGAGAGGCGTTGTTGCTACCTGGGATGAAATGAAAACAACATTCTTAGAGAAATATAAAGAATACTGTAGGGGCAATGACATGAGAGGGGATGATGTCTTTCGCATGCAACAAAAGGAGGAAGAAAGTTTCGAGGGCTACATTTGAAGGTTCTTATTCAGTTTGCAAAAGCCCACACACCATCAACTCAATGAAGAATCTCAGAAGTTGCTCTTTTTAAGAGGAATTAATGAGAATTGTATGGGGGCTTTCGACTTAATGGCTGGAGGAGTTATCACCCAAGCAAGTTGGGATGATCTCAAGAAGATATGTTTGAGCTACTCTAGAGTTGCCAACAAAAAGGGAAGATGTTACCAATCTGTTGTAGGCAAATCAACTAGTAATGGAGTTTCAAGGACAAAAATACTCACCTACTGTCAAATTTCAAGCAGGATATCATAAACAATATGGCTATACAGTTGGATACAATGCAAGCCAAAAAGAAGCATGAGGAGGGAGAGACAATTCTAGCTGAGTTTTGTCCTCACTGCAGACAGGAGAAGAAGGATTGCATATGCAAGATTTTGCTAACCTAGAGGCTAAGCAAGTTCCTATTGAATTCAAATCAGTATAAGGAGATGATGACTAGGTCTTCTATGTTGCTCAAAGGAAGCCATGAGCTCCAAGACAAGGTATGCCACAAGACCCCTTAATTTTTAGTGGTCCTTATTCAAATTCTTATAATAATCAGTGGCAACCCCAGTATAATCCTAATCTTGGGGGTTTTTAATCTCAACCTTGGAATAATCCTCAAAGTTCCTGGCCAAATAACCAAAACCCTACATCCCAATGGCAGCCTCCTCCAGGAAATTGGCAGCAACCTCAAGGAAGTTTGCCACAACCTCAAGGATCATGACAACCACCTCAGGGTAATTGATAGCAAGCCCCACAATGGAGAGGTGTTTAACAATGGCCAAATCAGCCAGCTGGTTATCTTCAGCCACCTCAACAACCTCAACAGCCCGCATTAATGCCACCTCCTACAGCAGCTAATAATCCTCTCAGACCTACTCAGTTACTTGCTCAGTTTGTTCCTAATCCAAACAACAAGCCACAACAACAACAACAACCTATTTATTCTGCAGACCCTGCAAATCAATATCTTGCATATACTATGAATATAAGTGATATTCACTTAAGGTCTGGAACAACTTTGCCACCTCTAGCTCCACCAGTTATAACTGAAATGCGTACTGATGACTTAGAGCCAGCAAATGTTCTTGACCCTGTTCAGCCAAGTTTGGTAAAGGAACCAAAAATTCCAAAGCATTGCAATGCCATTCCTCCATTCCCACAAAGGCTAGAACTTGAGCTAACCAAACCAGCCGAGGATGCCACTTTTGATATCCTAGATCAGTTGAAACACATTTGTGTTAAAATACTCCTCTTTCAAGCTATATAAAGGATATTCCAATCTATGGCAAAGCTATCAAAGATGCTTGTTTAAAGAAACTGGGAAGAAAGAAGAAAGACCCCCAAACAGTGCATGTCCTTGGTTAGTTAGCAGATATTATGCTTGGTAAAGTGACCGTGCCTAAATATTCTGATCCTAGTAGTCTTGTAGTTAGAGTCATTATTAATGGCGTCCAAGTAAAAAATGCCTTGATAGGCCTAGGGGCAACCATTAATGTCATGACAAAAGATACCATGAAACATCTTCAAATCACCAATCTAAGGTCTACACCTACTGTCCTGCAGCTTGCTGATAGCTCTACTGTCAAACCTAATGGAATGGTAGAGGACCTAGTTGTCACTTTAGACTCTTGGGAGTATCCAACTGACTTCATGATACTTTCTCCTAAACCCACATTGGATGGATATCCTATTATTCTAGGAAGGCGTTGGTTAGCTACAATTGATGTATACATAGGATGCCAGTCAGGGGAAATGACTATCTCAGATGGTCTGACTACAAAGAAGCTTGCCCTTTATCCTCCTGCGCAACCCCAACCTGAGATAGTAAAGCCAGTATGGCCAGACCTAGGGGAAGAAATAGAGGAGGTTAACTCAGTTGTACAACTTATGATGCTGGATAGAGACCCTTTCTTGCAGCTACATGAAGAGGATGAGGTACTCAACAACATTATGCAAAACAATTATGGAATGAACAACCCTTTGGTTGTTCATCAAATCAGGAATGTTCATTGCAGTCCATCCTCCCTGTGTATGGCTCATCAACCTTTCCTGCAGCCGAGGACATACTTCACAAATTGCTGCCACATGAAGTTCAAATGTCATATCTTACCGAAACATCCATGATAGAGTTGACAAAGCAAGTGGAAGTTTCACCAAGACGATTCTTGAATATCAATAATAAACTCAATCAAGAGCAGCAACTGTCATTAATAAAATTGCTTCAAAAGCACAAGCAGGATTTTGCTTGGGATTATAATGACATGAAAGGACTAGATCCTAAGCTATGCACTCATAGTATTTATATCAAAGAAGATAGTATGCCAATTAGACAAGCCCAGAGGAGAGTTAATCCTATACTAAGAGAGATAGTTAAGGGGGAATTATGAAAATCATTAGATGCTGGTTTCATATATCCTATTTCTGACAGCCAATGTGTGTCACCACTTGTCATAGTTCCTAAGAAAGGTGGCAAATGGAGGGTGTGTAGATTATAGAGAACTCAACATTCATATATCCTATTTCTGACAACCAATGTGTGTCACCACTTGTCATAGTTCCTAAGAAAGGTGGCAAATGGAGGGTGTGTAGATTATAGAGAACTCAACATAGCAACCAAGAAAGATCATTTTCCTCTTCCATTCATAGATCAAGTTTTAGACTCTCTGGCTGGAAAGCAGTATTTTTCATTTTTGGATGGCTTTAGTGGTTACAACCAGATAAGGATTGCACTTGAAGATCAGGAGAAAATCACCTTTACTTGTCCATGGGGAGCTTATGCTTATTCTGTTCTTCCCTTTGGCTTGTGTAATGCTCCAACAACCTTCCAAAGGACTGTCATTAGTATCTTCTGAGATATTTCACATGATTGCATGGAAATATACATGGATGACTTTACCATCCATGACACTACATTTGAAGAGGCCTTGAACAATTTAGAGAAAGTGTTGCAAAGATGCGAGGATCACAATTTGTCCTTAAATAGTGAGAAATGTTTCACGATGATGCAAGGAGTAGTATTAGGTCACTATATTTCTCCATTTGGTATTCAAGTAGACCTAGCCAAAATTAAGGTCATTGTTAATTTTCCTACCCCTACAAAACAAAAGGATGTTAGAAGCTTTCAAGGCCATGCAGGATATTATAGGAGGTTTATTAAGGGTTTCAGTAAAATGGCAGGGCCTCTATATACTTAGCTAACCTAAGATTTAGAGTTTGAATGGACAACATCATGTGATGAATCTGTCTTGCAGCTGAAAGCAGTCCTCACAAAAGCACCTATCTTGAGGGGACCCAACTGGTCATTGCCTTTCCATATCCATACAGATGCATCAAACCATGCAATTGGTGTAGTCTTAGGCCAAAAAGAAGGTACAACAAAACATGCAATCTATTTTATCAGTAAAAATCTTCAAGGAGTAGAACTGAACTACATAGTCACAGAAAAGGAACTCTTAGCAGTCATATACTTAATAAGTTTAGGCACTACATAACTGGATATCAGATATATGTACACACAAATCATACAACAATTAAATATCTAGTAAACAAATCTACAATCACAAGTAGGTTAGGAAGATGGTTATTATTGATGCAAGAATTTGATATCGCCATAATTGATAAACCTGGTAGAGCCAATGTAGTGGCAGACTTTCTTTGAAGACTGCAAGTGCAAGAAGTTTCTGAGATTATAGATGATAGTTTTGCAGATGAACATATGTTTTCTATAGCTGTTAATATACCTTGGTATGCAGACATCGCTAATTACTTAGCAACTAACAAGATTCCTCCTCACTTTTCACCAAAGGAGAAGAGATTGCTGATGGAGAAAAGTTTTAACTTTTCATGGATAGCTGACTGTTTATTTTACATAGGCCCAGATTAGGTTATGAGAAGATGTGTCAGGGAAGATGAAACTTATGACATTTTGCATGCATGCCATGATGAGCCTTGTGGAGGTCATTTTGCAGCCAAGAGAACAACAATGAAGATATTGACTATAGGATACTATTGGCCTTCTTTACGCAAGGATTCAACTCAATACACTAGGAAGTGTGATAGGTGCCAAAGGATGGGAAGGCCTACCGAGTCAGATGAGATGCCACTATATTGTAACACCATTTGATAAATGGAGATTGGATTTTGTTGGCCCCATTGATCCTCCATCCAATGGCAAGTCATATATTCTAGTATGTACTGACTATGTCCCAAAATGGGTTGAAGCCAGACCAATGAAGCATGCAAGGATAATAAAGTTGCAAAATTCTTGTATGAGGAAATCTTTACATTTACATCAAACTTGATCACAACACTAGTGGAAGATTACAACATTAGGCATAGGAAATCAACTCCCTATCATCCATAGGCAAATGGACAAGCAAAGATAACCAACAAGGAGATTGAATCCATCTTGACAAAAATAGTGGAGGTTCATAGAAAGGATTGGGCAAATAGGCTATCAGAAGCAATTTGGGCCTATAGAATTACATGGAAGACTACAACAGGCTTGACTCCATTTGAAATGCTTTATGGAAAGGTAGCTGTCATGCCTATTGAATTTCAGCATAAGACCCACAAAACTGCCCTACAACTTAACATGGATTTGTCTGTAACACAAAAGGACAGAGTCATGCAACTTAGTGCCCTAGATGAAATTAAAAAGTCAGCCCTGCAGCAAACAGAGTTAGTGCAAAACCAAAGAAAGAAATGACATGATAAACATATAAAGGACAAGAAATTTTGCCTTGGAGATTGGGCCTTGCTATATGAATCTAGATATAAAGATAACACGGGCAAGTTGCAGACTAGATGGTTAGGCCCATATGAGATAATTGAGGTCTTTGATAATGACGTAGTGCAGTTGTCAACAATTGATCCTGTAAGGTTTAAATTATTCGTAAATATTTATCGACTCAGATTATATCACAATCCTGCCACCAAAGAAGAGTTCCTGTAGCAATTTGAAATTCAAAAGGATACCGAGGTTCTTGCAGCAGAAGTCGGAAGACTTCATTCTGCATCATCCCTTTAACTCTCTTTTTGCATGCAATCATAATAAATACCTCCACATCTCGTGGATGTACATGTTCTTCATAATAAAGAGCCGCTGCCATTTCATGCTACCTGTCTTCCATCTGCACTCCAACTCCACTTTAGCGAATAATTCCATCGTACTTTAAGCCGGATGACGTCAACATGAGTATTGCTCGACATGCACTATATTGATTTGCATTTATTACTTCAGTCACATCTATAAACTAAGTACGCATTTATATTTATTTATTAGACCGCAATTTAATTCATGTATATATTTTGCATATCACTTATTACAGCCTGTCCTCCTCAGTTCACATGTGTGGACACGTGTCACAATTTAAGCAAGGGCAGGGAAATGTCTTAGCCATGTCACATCCATGTCATGTTTGCCTTAAACAATAATGTCAAATCATGAGTCAAGTCATAATTAATCCTGCAACTCTCAAAAATTTTGAACGGTTTTGATGTGACGTTTGAAGCATTTGAAATCTTTTTCATATGTTTTCGTATGTGCTTGCTAATTAATTCCTCCTGCCGCAAGAATGACTATCTTTATGATCATTCTTTTCCATAACTGCCTAAACTACAAAATCCAAATTTAGAAATAACAAAGGGTTTTGTAAGTCACAAAGAGTACATGGTATAGAAGAAATTGGTTGCAAGGAGGAGTTGAAGTTGAAGCAACATTTTACAATTGCAGGGATTTCGAGTTGCCAAATAGTCGGTTTTTCAGTTTTTGGAGCTTTTGAGAAGGGTTCATCGTTTTCAGTTGAAATTTTAAGAAGAATTCTGTATACACCATGGGTGGACTGCTTGTTAGACATGAACCTACAATACATACAATGTTGCTCCAAGACCAAGTTTGTGTAGAACCATTCAGGAATTGTGGATGGCTTGACTTTTTTCTGAAGTTGAATGGTTATGATGATAACATTGTAAGAGAATTCACCCAAACATTCTCCAATGGGGAAGCAAGGGTTATAGCCACAGAGGAAAGAATTGCAGAAGCAATAGGATTCCCAGTTGTGGGGGAACGGTTTCCTGAAGAACATGATGCTAGGACAGCCAGAGCTCAATTCGCACACTCTAGAGATCCTCAACTTGTGCTTAATAAACAAGGACTAGAGGACTGTCATTACCTCTTGTTTGGAAAGAGGTGGCAGTGTATATCATCAGGTATTTGACGTGTGAGGGTAGGCAATCTTGTTTGCATTCTGTGCATTTCAAGTTGCTAAGTCATATGCGTCATGAGTTTCAAGTCAATGTGCCAAATTACCTTTACAACCTTCTCACCATCAGTGTTGGAGAAATGCAAAGAGGTAGGCTTCATTCCGTTACCTATCATGGTTTGATTAAATTGTTGGTAGAGAGGTCATTAAGAGATGTCTCCCAGATGACTTGGGAAGAGTTTGTAGCTGTTAGACGATTTCAGATAGAAAATGTAGGACCTAGTGGTAGGCCCATCATGCAAAGAATCAGTACTCCTAGGGGAGTTGCAAAAGTAACAATGGAAACCAAATCTTTCAGGGCTTCCCCTGCTGTTGAGACTCCTGCAGCCATAGAGTCACATGACCATGAGTCAACAAAACCCTCAACTACCAATATTGAAGAAGCCCCTGTAGAAAACCCTAGTGTCAGTACTTCATCTCAAACACCTTTAAGGACTAGGGCATCTACTAGGAAAGAAAAAGGAAAAGGAAAAATTGATGAGGGTATTAAAGAGGTTGAAGAAGAACAAATTCCTGAATCTGTAACTCTGAGTTCCAAGCGGAGGAAAAAGGAAAACACACCTCCTGCAGCCACTTCTCCTGCAGCTAATTCTGCATGCAAAACAAATAAGAAGAAAGTTCCTGCGACTGCTAAAGTCCTTCCTCAAAGGAAAAGCTCTAGGATTAGCAAAAAGGCTGCAAAACAGAAAGAAGTGCCAGTGCTAGTATTCTTGTAGAAACCTAGGAGTCTCCTCAAGAAATCCCTTAGGAAGAAGAGAATGAGCCCATGTTCACATCTGATGAACATATGATTGACCCTCCTGAGGAATGTGAAATGCAAGAGGAAGGTTGTCCAGGGATATTTGCTGAACAGTTTGATGAGAGGGTAGAACTACATAAGGAAGAAGAAAGAGAAGAAATCCCCCCAGTTCAACAGAATATGGACACTCAGGACGAAGAAGATCAGTTAGCAGAAGATTTGGGGTTACAAGGGCTTGATAACCTCTTTGCTGCTGTAGACAAATTGAGGGAACCTGTGCTACATTGAGAACCACCTGTGTTACAACCAGAGTAACCAGTGCTACAACAAGTACCACAACTAGAGAAGCCATAATCCAACACAAGCCATAGAGGTATGAGGGAAAGAATTTCTGAACATAACCCTCTTGACTCTCTTATTTGTCATTCTTTATCATTAGATTTTTATAAAGATATGCAGTATGGACAAACTGAATGGGAAATTGAGAAGGCTAGAATGCAAGGGATAATCGATAATCAAAAGGTAGAAATTGATTTCCTTAAGCATAAGGTGGACACTATAGCAGACATGGTTCCTCAGCTTATGGAGTGTAGGCCTTCACCTAGGATTTATGCTATGTTTGAAAGAGCAACACCTTTTGTTTCAATTAATGAGGATAATCAAAGACAAGAATCCCTCTTTAGATACTTCTCAAGAATTCTACCAGGTATATCAATCATCTCCTGCAGCCGTTAGGATTTTACTCTGTGAGCTTTATCTGCACAATTATGCAGTGCCTCTGAACATTGAATGGAATCCCCTTCTCTATATTGGGGATATTCATTTAAGGGCACTGATGTCATGGATCAATAATGAGATTAGTATGGGTGAGCAGTCACAGGCATATAAAGAGATTGAACTCAATATCTTTTACTCTTAAGACTTGAAGCTAGGAAACCTAGGGTATTGTATTATGATTGGCTGAAACAACTATATCCCTTACCATCTGAGCACCGCAGGAACAATATTTTGTCTTTAAGAGAAGATGCTTATAGGGAATTTGAGCAAATGATCATAATTGAGGGGCAATCTATGCTTGGACACTTGGTTCAAAGGTGGAATAGTTTGCCTATGGAACTTGAGAAATCAGAACCCCATTCCCTTGTCAACTTCAGAGCAGCAATGTAGTGGGCACCAAAGTATATCAGTCTGGGCAGAGAAAAGCAGCAGGATTGGTTACCCACGACCTTTCAGCTAGCTACACTGTTGTGGCCATTATATAGTTGCAGTAATGATGAGGAAGGCTACACTGAGGAGGCAGAGCGTTGCAGGTGGGCAAAGTTGGAAAAGATGAAAGGAGTTTACTAGAGTCTTGAGTAGGGTGGCGTTGGGCAGAGCACTGTGGTCAATTTTAGAATACATGCCAAGATCGGGAAACTTCTCAATTGTTGGAGGACCAACAATGGATTAAGTGGGGGGCAACTGATGAGCTTAAGTATTGGCTCAAGTATTATGTCACTTAGTTATGTTTTCTCTATCGTGCTCTTAGATTGTCTCAATAGTTTGGTCATGAACATTGGTTTTAAGTTGTTTTAAGTTAGACTGTGGGCTTAATTTCAGACCTTAAGATTATACTTTAATATCCATGTTATGGGCAAAAGACACTCTTTTATGGTTATATGCAATATATATAAATGTTAGTTTAATTGTAGAATAGTGAATAATCTAGTGATGAATGGATATATATGTGCTACATGTGTTTTGTTTCTATTAACATTTATGATGCAGAAAGATTCAATGGAGCAGTGATCAACAAATGGCGCTCACACAGGTCATGCCTTTGGAGACTAAGTCCATGCAGTTCAACAAGGATCGACATTTGAAGCAGTCCAATGATGAATTGGTCACAAGTCATGTGGAGCAAGTCAAATGGTTACTATCAATGTGGAACCGATCTAGGAGATAGTGGGAGCTATATCTACTCTTTGTGTAGTTGAGCAAGTTTGTTGTTCCTCATTTAGTGGATGGTTTTCCTCCTTTCTAGTGCTGTAATAACTCTAATCCACATATTCTTTTGGCATTGATCTGTTAGTGGTTAGTTAGTTAGTAAGTTTCTGTTATAAATGAGAAGTTGCACTTCTTCAGAAGCTAGCTCAGACAAATTAAGATTTCATGTATTAGCATTTCTAGTTTTGAATACAGTTTCAGTTAAGTTCCAAGCATTTTTTGTAATCAACATCTTTTACAATATGAATAAAGCAATGAAGTTTTGAGTTTATAAGTGTGTAACTGCATTTTGGATACTCATCCAAGGGGGCCCACTTAGTGAGTAATTCCTTTCAATTCTAGCATTAGTTTCCTTCAGCTTTATTCACAAAGTTTCAGAGTTTGTTTGTTCCTGCAGCCACTGGAAGTGATTTCCTGTGCTGTTCGTACAGGGCAGACAGAGTAGTTCCTGTCTGCATATCTTGAACTTTTCTACAATAGCTTGCATAGGTTTAACTTCAACATTTGAATTCTGTCAAGCATTTGAATTATTTCCATTTCGACCATTTACCTTTCAACATTTGTTTTCTTGCAGCTATAGGATAGCATGGCCTTAGTAGGAACTTAGTGCACATACAATGCAGACCCATTTAACGTTCACACACCCAAGTTTGACAAGTAAATGAGCCTTCTTTGCAAGAAAGATAGCACTCAGTTTTGATGTCCAATCCCTGAGTTGTGTTTCATGGCCTAGTTATTGATCTAATAGGGAAGTCAAACAAACACCATTTTGTCAGTCGGATACCTTGGAAGTCTATAGGGCTCAAAACTAAATCCTTGAAGCCGGATATAAGAGAAAGTTGGGAATTGGATGAAGTTTGAACCATGACCCGTATTTTTCCACCAACTTCATTGCTTCAGATGATAACCTCGTATGAAAGCCACCTTGCATAGATTTGACAATGTGCATAGAAAATGCGTCGTTGGCTCTCATGAAGTCGACCCTAGTGTAGAGGTGCAATTGAGGTTAACACTCATGCACTTTTAAGTGATTTGTCCCACTACCCGTCAGTCCCTTGTATCTCAATCCTTCGTATCTCATCACTTTGGCCAGCATATATATAACATATGAGCTCATATAAAAAGTCCTTAACCGTTCCAGATCCTTGAACTGCTCGTCCAAGTTGTCGCTGATCATTCAAGACCAGTCCATAGCCTTGACTCCATCTGTCACCTTCTCAATAAAGTACCACATTCAAGGCTCGAAAATGCAGGACTGCGGGATTCCAATTATTCTGTTCAACATCATCACCAGGTCACTATATTCCCGCTTAAGATCCAACCAGATCAGCTATTTGAGCAATTTAGAATAGTGGGGCTTGTTCTTCTGCAACCATTTGTGGTTGATAACTCCATCACAATGGTCAACTCTAGAAGTGTAGACTCCGAGTACCTGTTCTTTTGACTTGTGCACCATTGAACAGTATGCTGGAATTCCAAAGGCTTTTGCGATTGCTGGTGGAGAGAGATCTGCCAACACCTTGTTATCTAGAGCCCTGATTAATCTTTCTTCTAAGTTGTAGTGTCTTGCACATTCCACGATCAGGTCAGGATGCTAGATGGTAGGAAGGAAGCCAACTTTTGCTACAATTCCACTTTTGACTATGTCCCTGGCTAAGAATGTTGGAGAATAATTCTTGTACATGAACATTCTTTTGTTAAATTCATCCATGTTGAGGCCGCCCAAGTTCGTGTCACCAACTTCTTTCCATTTCGACACAGTCTTGGATTCCAAAAGGAATCCTTACAGCTCATTCTTGATCAATGCTTGTCTAGACAAGCCTGATCCTCTAGGTTCTGCCATTCTTCTTCCTGCAAAACAAAATAAATAACATAAGAATCATGCGAGGAAATTCAAAAAAACGAGCATAAAAACGACGTTTAGGAATAAAATAAAAAGTATATAAAACTCTTCATTCCAGCCTTGAATAACTTAAAACTAGAAGAAGAAAGACTCTTGAAATCTGAAAATTTATTACAAATTTCTTCTCTCAAAACTCACGCCTTTCTCTCTCCAAAAACTTATGGCTCTTTCTTGAATTTCTCAAAAACTCACGCTTCCCTGATTTTCCAACTCGCTCCGAATTCACCTCTCTTTTCCCAAAAGCTAACGTCTTCTTTCTCTTGATTCTCCAACTTCAATGTGAAAATGAAATGAGAAATCCTTCTCTTATATAGCAATTCGGCCATCAACTTGCTATTCTAGCAAAGAGTTAAATTTAGCAAATGCATTTATCTCTTTCCATAAATCTAACAAGTTTCTATTCTGGGAGAGATTCTTTCTCATCCTCTTACAAATTACCCAAAATCTCCTACAAAAATCGTCACTTGTCATGCTTTCTTCTATTTTTTCAAAGATTCCATTCTAGGTGTTTAACTTTGTCGTTACTCTACTTCATCGACACATACTTGAAGAGGGTGGAATTTTAAATAATACTTAGCCAAGGTTTAAATTATTTCAATGTTTTTGAATATCAACCTTGGACACCCATTAAATAGTGATTTGAATTCCACAAACTTAGGCAAATCATAACCATCCCCTTCAATTTCTTCCTTGGGCGTACTTTAGACATTGATGTGGAATTCCATCACTTAAATAAATTTCTATAATTTTTAATGTTTTATTAAATCACAATCTTGAGCGCTTATTGGACATAAGTATGGATTTTCATCACCTAAGAAAATTCTAAAAATTTCCATTCAATGTCATGTCTTGAGCGCATATTTGACCTTGAGGTGAATTTTCTTCTTTGAAACATTTTCCATGGTACTTGTGTTTTAGCACTCAGGGGCACATATAGAGCATGCGGGAGGATTTTGACATTTTGCAACCTTTCCTTAGCACTTGAGGATTTGCGCCCTAGGGCACACATTGACACTTGTGGAGGATTTTCAACATTTGAGCAAATTCCTTAAGCTTGTGGAAACCACGGCCTTGGGCGCATCTGAGGTGTGTAAGCAGATTTTTGAAGAGAAAGAATTTCCTTGGCATAGGTCTTGTGCTCATGTGCGCATATGAGGCCATGTAGTGGATTTTTCAGCTTCAAGCAAATTTCTTGCCCTCCTTGAATTAGTGCTCTAGGGCATATATAAGCCTTGGGGAGAGATTTTCACATTTTGAAACAATTCCATGCCTTGTCAAATTTAGTGCTCATGGGCGCATATGAGGCCTTGTTAAGGATTTCTTGCACTTCGGAATTTTCTTTGACCCTGTAGAGTTAGCTCTCATGGGCGTGAATTGCACTTGGAGAGCGATATTTGAATGTGGGAGGAATTCCTTGACGTCCTAAGATTAGCGCTCTTGGGCGCATATTCACCATGGAGGTTAGTTTTTGAGCTTTGAATATATTCCCCCCTGGAAGTGGTGCTCTAGGGCGCACATTAGGTGTTGTGAGGGATTCTTTCTTTTGAAACGCATTCCTTGACCCTTAGGAAATTGCGGTCATGGGCGCATATAGAGCATGGTCAAGGATTTTTCCACACTTAGTCATATTTGTGCATTCCTCTATGCTTCTTTGATCCATACTTTGTCATTTTTGCATTTCTTCACATTCTTGGACTAACACTAAACCATTTTCTTCACATTTTTCCATTTTGAGCGTTGATGGGACGAAATCAAATTTTTTTCCAATGCTTAGTGAAATTTCCGGTATCCGGACATAATAACCCGACCAAAATAACCTTGGACACAATGACCCCGTCATTATAAGCCAAGGACAAAATAATGCAAGGTCATAATAACCCATGGACAGAATAACCCGTGGTCATTTTAGATCAAGCTAGTAAACTAGAAATGAGATAAAATTAATTAGAACATTAGAATTTAGATCATGTAGAAGGAATTAAGCCAAGTTGAGAGAACATTTTAAATGGAGGTCATGGAAACTAAAAAAGTGAAACAATATTAAAAGCTATCATGCATATCATGCATATGGTTCTAGCTAGAAGGGATTTTTGTGAATGATTGCATCCCCAATGTTTGAAGACACATGGATTGGTAGACTAACTAGAAGATGCAACATACGATCACCCAAGTTTCCAATCACAATGTGGAATTTCTATTCAATTATTCAAGATGATCTTCCCAAAACTAATAATACTATCAAGAGGGATGGAACAAAGGATTTAGTGAATTTCTTCAAGCATCGCACAACTCAGTTTGGAAATTCATCAAAACAGTGAAAAAAGAATAGGATCTCCAAGAGAATAAAGTAGAGAAATATATGGTTGGATACATTGGGCAACCAAGCAGGAAAAAATAATGTGAACTCAATGAAAGACTTAAAAGATTGGTTGATTGTTTTTGATTACGGTAACAACAGGTTTTGAAGGGGCCCCGAAACCCTTTAACAAAGCTAAAGAAAGATAAGCATTAAGAACCCATAACTAAGACTATCTGTCACAGACAGAGACAGAAAACCAAAAAGGGCTAACACCCCAGATTTACAATACAAAGATCAACCACAACAAAAAAAGCTGAAGACAAAAAAGAAACTTCTAGCAAAGCGACCAAAAAAACTTCTAGCACCCAACTTAGTCCAGCATCTTGGAGCACTTCTCAGATTCAACCATCTGGTTTTCCATAATCTGGATTTCCACCATCTGGTTTTCCATATTCTGGATGGAATCCCGAAGATTAGTTAAATCTTTGACTTGAGCCGCAGTCTTCTTTCTTGTGCTGGATCTAGTTCTAGATCCTGGGCCTGATAACTGGATGTCCTGTTTCCCTTCATCCTCCAAATTTGCTCTGTCATTACAGTTCCCTTCCAGCAGGGTATGTAAAGCTTTCAGGCTATCGACAGAGGCTTCCATTCCCGATTTGATGAGAGTAGTCAGCTTCCTTAGCATATTGTTATTGTTGTTGGTTTTCTCAATAATCGGGTTAATCCTATTATCAATCATTTTGCTAATCTTATCCTCCAGCATTGAAGTATTACCAATTACCTTAGCAAAAACATCATTACCTTTCTGATACATAACTGCATCATTCCTCATTTTGTCAATTATCTCCTCCAGGAGGGTATTTCTTTCTTCAAGGTCTTTACACTTAGCCTATAGCTCCTGAATATCATCCTGAACCCATTTGTCGATATTGTAGCCATACATAGCTTTGTTTCTGGCCGCTTGAAGATGGGAAATGTTGACTGCTCTTTTAACCTTGAAGTCCTGATCCCAGAGGTCTTCTTCCAAGCTCCTTTGCTTCTGGTGATTATCCTTCTCTTCAACATCACCCATGGGGCTCTCAGGAGGAGTAGAGTTAATTTCGCAGTCAATATGCTCATTCTGGTCATCCTTATCAAGATCGACAAAGATTTTGTCGCTTTGGGCTTTTTCAGACTCTTGTAGATTATCCGTAGCCATATTCTCCTCTGCCTTTGCTATGTTAGTCTTTTCAGTTTCATTTTCCTCAGGTTCTTCAGTTGCCGTATTGGCCCTGTTCTCCAGCATTTCATCATTCCTCTTATTAGGATCCACCCTATCTTCCATAGGCTTGTTCTGTTTCTTATCAATATATGTTTCCCCCAGGTTGTCAACTTGTTCAATTATCTCCTCAGAAATAGTATTATCCATGTCCGTGGTATCCTTTGTAGCAAAATCACCTTCCTCACCTGTTGGCTCAGTGATAGTAGGGTTAGCCTTCTCAGTTACCTCTCTATTGCTCTGCTCCCCGTCTTTGACATCCTTGTCTTCAGAAGAGTCCTCCTGGTCATCATCAGTCCTCATACCTTCCACATCATCGAAGATAGAGCGTGATATCAACTTCCATTGGGCCTTTGCGGCTTTTTTTGTTTGTGGCTCTGTTGTACTTCTTTCCAGATGACATCTCCACATTCTTTCTTTTAGCATTATCAATCTGCTTAGGGAGAGGCTCAGAAATGTGTTTTTTAACATACTCTGCAATGAGAAGGATAAGCCCCTCATGCAGAACAAGGGTAGCCTTAATTCTGAAGTCTACAATGCTTTGGTTGAGCGAGCTAAGTAGGTAAAATGGGAAAGAAACCCTAACATCATGTCTAAAATGATTGACAAGCACAAAATGGTAGTTGTAAGACTTTAGAGTACCTACCGTCAAGCGTGAAATATTCCATTATTGCTCTGATAACAAAAGCCCAGATGCGTTTGATGTTGGACAAGTTTACATAGTCCAGGTTGCCTTTAACCAGCATAGCCCGCTCCTCATCGGACTTAGGAAAGGTTTTGTAGGCTTTATTTCCCACTTTCTTATCTTTGATGAAATGCATCCCATCCAGAGGGAGTCCTGTAATCTCCGCCATAAGTTCTAAGGTTAGGGTAGAAGATTTACCCAAAATGTTAACTTTACCATTCTCCCACCCAACAACAAACGCCTTCGTGATCTCCTTGTCATTACCATGCAGGCGTTTCAGGTATCAATGCACTTTGCCCTTAAGTTTTCTCCATACGTCTTTCTCTTTCACCCATTTGCACTCAGCTGGTTCCTCTCTTTTTAAGTCTCCACCCATAGCTTCTTCCTCTTCAGTGATGCTGGAGTCGCGTAATTTTATCAACTCCTTAGCAGTAATCTCCAAGATTCTCAGACAATAACCAGAATGCTTCAAATAATTAAGTTTATGCATTAAGTGTCTCTTAATGATTAGAAAGCATGCGACGACAGAGGGTCATAATTGCTATTACTCTTCCCTTGGCATTTCACCTTCACGGTACTCAAAATCCGAGTCCCATCATACGTTGTGATCAAAAGTATTAATAAAACCCACCTTATGATTAATTCTGTCATGATTAATTAACAGGTTTATCTCATCACTTATCTTTGCTGAGCTGTGCCACTTGTGAGTGACGTCACATCTAACTCCCAAGTTAGCCAACCCGTTTGCCACTTGGTTGGTTTCGCGGTAATTGTGGGTTACATGAAAGGCAATGAATTTCGAAGCCACTTCATTAATTTTATCAATGATTTGCCCGATAGTCCAAGACACCTTGCTGTTACCTTTAATATTATTGATGACGTTAAGAGAATCACCCTCCAGCCAGACTTTTTTACATTCCAACTCTTCTGCCAGCAACATCACATTAATACAGGTTCCCTTCCAATCTCTTATTATTCCTCTAGCAATTCCCAGGTTGCCTTTTGACGCCCCATCAAAGTTGACCTTAACCCAATCAGCATGAGGAGAGGTCCAAGTAGCGGTAGCTCTCAAATGTTTAGATTTAGGATCAAGAATCCTGGATTGCCAATCTCTAGTCCCCAATAATCTTAGTAGAATTATTATTACTTGATGATGTGAAGTTTTCTCCAGCGCTCTGCAGATGTGGTTACCAACAACTTCAGGGCTGGACTGTTTCTCCCTGAAGATTCTGTTATTTCTTTCTTTCCATATTCGCCAGCAGAAGTGGGGAGGAATTAAGATCCAGAAGTCTTTGACAATTATGTTTCGGGAAGGATTGCTCCATTGTTTGTCGAAATCCTACCAAAGGAGAGGAAAAAACCAGCACAGATTCCATTTCCTAAGGATAACTTCCCAAAGCTTTCTGGTGAAGGAGCAATGTAACATTATGTGATCACAAGTTTTAGCTTGTTCCAGACAAAGAACACATCTATTAGCAAGATAAAAGCCCCTTTTAGAAAGATTATCAAGGGTAAGAGGTTTATTCTGAATTAAGAGCCAAAAGAAGAAAGAGGTCAAAAGACAAAAGAGCAAAGAGGTCTCACCTCCCTCACAGTGAGGAGATTATCAGCAGAAACAACAGAATACTTACCATTAGGACTAGGGTCCCAAACAATAATATCCTGGGAGTTATCTTTAATAAACCAGGTCTGCAACTCATGCTGGAGGGAATTAAATCTGCAATCTAAGTCACCAAGATTCCTCCATTTATTTTCGTGCCAGTAGTCTTTTGCCTTGATCCCAAAAGTTTCCTTGCACTTGTCTATTGCCTGTTTCCACTCTTGATTAACAGATAAGGGCTCCTTGTGGATCCAATTATCACCCCAGAAGTCGATTCTCCTTCCATCTCCCAACTTCCATCACTTTCCTTTGATGATAAGATCTTATAATCAAAGAGGTATTTATTATCATTATTTATATAATCCTCCAGAGTGTTAGAATTAAAGAGGTATTTATTTCTTATAATCCCATTCCATTCTTTTTGGTCTCCATAAACTCTCCAAAGTTGTTTGGCCAAGAGGGCCTTATTGACAACCATAACATTTTAGATTATATAAGAGGCGTCGCTCATCATTTGGCAGTTTAATTGAAAATTTGAATAATAAAGTTTTTTAGCAACATACATGTAATTTACAAATTTTGTTTTCTTTTCTCTTTATTCTTATGGGGATATTTTGTCCATGGGTTATTCTGACCACAGGTTATTTTGACTTGGGTTATTATGACCTTGGGTTATTTTGTCCTTGAGTTATTGTGACTGGGTTATTCTGTCCAGGGTTATTTTGGCCGGGTTATTATGTCTGTAAGAATTTGCAAATAGCAATGAACCAAGGATCTAGAGGTCAAAGAATAGCACAAAGACAAGAGAGATGATATGAACAAGAATAAATTGTATTCTCATTAATGATGAAATATACAAATAGAAGATATTGGAGATGATTTACAATGTAGAAGTGCCTGCTTATATAGACAAGGCAATAAGAGACTATGATAAGGAGAAGATAAGCTATCACCTACACAAGGTGGAATCACATGTCCCCCAAAGGTGGATCATCCTCCATTATGCAATGAAGTATGTTCCATATGATGAGGATGATAATGTGATATGTGCACTAAAGGTGGATCTCACACAAAGCGGAATGTGATAACAACTATCACCACCTAAAGTGGAATTCTCCTACACCATGTGCTTAATATAGGTGCAAACTCCTAGGTGTCTCATGACAAACTACTATGCAATGCATTATCCTTAGTAAGCTTAAGTGAAGTGTAATTAGGAAATATTTAATTACACCAACACTCCCCTTAAGTGCAACTTAGGGGAAAGCAATTTAACTCACAATGCAAGATGGGTCCCGACTACTAGGCCATGTTAGGTACCCATGTACAATATGCAAATGCAAATGCAAGAAACACAATCTCTCATAAAGCGGAGAAAGGGAGAAAACCTCATGGGACAAAAACTCCCCTCCAAAAACAAAGATGAAATCACACAAGATGCATGGATGGATGGAGGATGCAAGACCCCCCAAGGAGTACATACATCATGTATATACAAGCAATAATCCCCCCATAGGAAGGAAATGAGGAGACATGATATCCCCCCCATAATGAAGAAGCTCCAATGTTGATGAAGTGTACCTGCAAACAAAAGATAATCCAATGCCTACAAGCAACATGTCTCCTCTTAGGAAGAAACAAATACATCATATGATGAAGGAGCCAATCCATGTGCAAATGGAAGAATGAGGAAGGAAGTCTCCAAGTATGCATCTCTGAAGACTGAATAGGTATCTCCAAGCTCAAGGAATCCATCACATCATCAAACTGAACCATGAAATGTGACAAACCAAGTGAAGGAGAAGAATCAAGAGTGTCAATCTCCAAAGAAGGTGAAGAAGTATCTCCAACTCCAACTGTGGTGAAACTGTCATCAAAGAGATGAGAAACCCCCTCAAGTATGTCACTCAAATCTGCAATATGAGACTCAACGAACAATGCTGAAATGCCATCCAAGTAGTCATCCCACACTGCAAGATCTGAAGCACTATGATCATCCTGCTGAAGAGTAGAACTCGTTTCCAATGAAGCAGGAGGTGGAGTAGGAAGCTCAACACTTGTCTCAAGAACACAATGATTCAAGTGCCCAAAATTCTCCTCACATACATAATTCACCCTTGGTAGAAGGGTGGGTATATCATGAACATCATCATCATCAACAAAATGTAAAAACGAATACAAGCGTGATGCATGATCAACAACTCCCATAGCTATGATATCTCTAGTCTCTGTCGCTGATGTAGACATGATCAGGAGTGAACTCAACAATTTTACCTTGTGCCCCATGAGTAATTTGATAAATAGAAAGGAGATTAGTGGTCAAGGATGGTACACAAAGAACATCATTAAATTTCCCCTCTCCCATAGGAATAGAACCCTTCCCATAAACCTTCATGTATTTGTTATTACCCATCAATATATGAGGAGAATTACAAGACCCAATAGAAGAGAAAATATCCATAAAAGATGCCATATGATGTGAAGCACTTGAATCAAGAAGCCATTTACCTTGCTCAAGATGTGTGGAAGCCATGAATGCTTGACCTTTACCTTTATCCTTGGATGATGATGTAGATGGAGATGCTGCAAAATTTGATGAAAGAGGTAGATAGACTGATGAGGGCAGCTTGATATTGTTCTTTTGAAGAATATGAGCGAGTTCATCAATCTTCTTATGGAAACACTTATGCTCATTATGTCCCTCCTTTTTACAATATGCACATGTCCCCTTCTTCCTTCTAGATGATTCCTCTCTTGAATCTCTTGAAGAGTACTTCGATTCAAAAATATGTTGTGAAGGAGAATCATCACCTTTCTTATGAGGCTTAGGATCCTTATGTTGCTTCTTTCCTTTGCCATTGGAAGCCTTTGGAGTGGAGTCATTTGCAAGAAGTGCATGATACTTTGAAGACTTCAATTGACCCATGTGTGCCAACTTTGCTTGTTCCCTTGTGAGTTGAGCTGCAAATTTATCAAGAGAAGGCATTTTGTATGCACTACCAAGAGCATCCATGGTAGCATAGAATGTAGAAACAAAGATTGAATATTCAGGTCCTAGCTTGGAAAGAATAGATAATATCAATTGTTCGTCCTCTTTAGTAATGCCACAATTAGAAAGCTCCAATCTAATAGAATTGAACTTAGAGAAAAAGTCTTGAATATTGTCAAATCACTAGGATATAGACCTATGAGCTCATTCTCCAATCTGAATTTTCTCATTCTATCAGGTTTACCAAAGAGTCCCCCCAAGGTTGCCCAAGCATCATGAGGATGTGTGCAAGATGCAATATGATATAGCAAATCAGGAGAGATGGATGATCTAAGAGAGCCAAGTGCTTTATCCCTTCAATCAGACCATTTTCTCTTTTCTGCAACACTTGTAGATGGTTCTGGATCCTGCCCAAAAGTGATTCTATGCAATCCAACACTTAACTGATTAGATATAAATTCTTTCCATTCATGGTAATTATACGGAGTGAGGATTTTGACTTTTGAAAAGTCCATAATACAACCAAAGAATGATACAAAACAACTGATAACTCCTTCAACTCATTGATACAAATTAGAAAACTGAAATCCAAGAATTAACCAAGTGCATATATAGCCCCAAAAGGGCCTATTTTTGAAAGTGTATTTCCACTCCAAATCATTGCAAAGTGATACCGGATCTGGAAAGTAGAAGAAAAATCACGCACTTTCAAAAAAAATTGCACTTGAAAATGTTACCTTATGTGCCCAAACGAAGCCTCTGAAGTTGCAAAATGTAGGATTAGAGAGGAATAGTTATGGATATCTGCAATTTTTGATCAATTTGGCCACCAAAATAAAAAACTAATGCCACCACTAAAAACTTCAGGAAATTCTACCCCAAATAAAAAAAAATTGCTTGAAAAAAGGACTTAATATGAGCAAGATATGGTCCTTTGAAGTTAGACTGCAAAATGAAAAACTCCAATGGTGAAGACAAAATTTTCAAACAGTAATGACGTCAACACTTTCTGTGATTAAATTTGACGACCTTATGGCTGTGCAGGAAAACCAATTTGCCCTATTTTGACGTGCAGATGGACGTCAATTTTAAGATAGTGAATATTCTGCGTGGCAAAAAAAACCTCCTTTGCTGACTGGGCACTGATATAGAAGGTATGGATGGTGCTGATTGGTTGGTGACATTAGCAATGTGTTGACTGGGCATCTGAAACTGCAACGTGTCGCTATGAGGTAGCAAATCTATTTGCGTGGGCTGACTGTTGATGTGGAGACTATGCCAAGTGGTAGAGCTAATGTGGCAAGGTCGATAATGTGACGAATTGAAAAGCGCCACTTGTCTTTGCGTGGTTGGTTACTGTGCTGCCTGCGTGGTGTTGTGCTGTCACTATCGGGTGGAGGCTCTTGACTGGGTGCGTGGCGTAGGAGATCTTGCCATTGCTGGTGGCGGCTTGGTTGCGGCTCGGTGGGGCTGGGGATTTAGTCCCACATGTATTGCGCGAGGGGCCTATGCCTCTTTTTATTATATGGAAGCCTGTAGATTAAAGCAAAGGAAAAGTTTGATTCCGGTGGGAGATGGGTGCCTGGTCTAGAATAATCCGTCGATAATTTGTGTGGGCCCCGATTTATTACAAGGCACGTGGACAGAGAATATTTCCGGATTTATTGCAAGGCGTATGCATGGAGAATATTCTCTCATGCCAGAGATGTCCTGCATAGATATCTGACAAAAACCAAGTCCCGTGGAGGGCCCAAAACCAAATATTTTGCCAGAATATTCCAAAATTAAAAAACTGCGAAAATGAATTTGAAGAAGCCCACAAAAACAAATGTCTTTTTAATAATCGTACCGTGCTTGCACAGGGAGGCCGTACAACTTGTTTGTGCAATTTTTTTTTGCCACAGATTTGACTTTCGTCTAATATAGGCAAATTTATAGTCGATTTTCATCGAAACAGCCTCCC
This sequence comes from Thuja plicata, assembly GCA_018584345.1. NCBI lineage: Eukaryota > Viridiplantae > Streptophyta > Pinopsida > Cupressales > Cupressaceae > Thuja > Thuja plicata. The sequence continues at coordinate 2,919,497 of MU227225.1, forward strand.
AGACATGATGGTGAGGTCATATCTGACCCAAAACACTCCCACAAAACACTGGTCCTCAAATCTAAAATATTGACCTCCAATGCATGTACCAAGAACTCTCCAAATAGGCTATCCAAGACGCTCCAATGACTTTGATGCCATGTAAGAATTTGCAAATAGCAATGAACCAAGGATCTAGAGGTCAAAGAATAACACAAAGACAAGAGAGATTATATGAACAAGGATAAACTGTATTCTCATTAATGATGCAATGTGCAAATAGAAGATATTGGAGATGATTTACAATGTAGAAGTGCCTGTTTATATAGGCAAGGCAATAAGAGACTATGATAAGAAGATAAGCTATCACCTACACAAGGTGGAATCACATGTCCACCAAAGGTGGATCATCCTCCGTTATGCAATGAAGTATGTTCCATATGACGAGGATGATAATGTGATATGTGCACTAAAGGTGGATCTCACACATAAAGTGGAATGTGATAACAACTATCACCACCTAAAGTGGAATTCTCCTACACCATGTGCTTAATATAGGTGCAAACTCCTAGGTGTATCATGACAAACTGCTATGCGATGCATTATTCTAAGTAAGCTTAAGTAAAATGTAATTAGGAATATTTAATTACACCAACAATGTCCTACAACTGAATTTTCATGCCCTTTCTTCTTTTGGGTGCTTTTTTAGGAATGTTCTCAGACTTGGCCATTTTTCAAGTTTTTTTAGGCCTTTCCATTTTTGGATGCTTTTTTAGAGATGTTTCTAGACTTAACCATTTTTTAACCAACTGCTAGGCTTGTTCAACTTTTCGGATATAGAACTGGATACCCTCTTGCTCATTCATCTGCCAGTGCTCATCAGACTTGCCAAAAATATAGTTACAATAAATAGTTTGTTTAAATGCAAAATTTGGGTAAACTGGGACATAGTGAGACTTATTAAAATAGAGACTGCTAAAAATAGAAGTACTTCCAAAGTCAAATTAAGGCCATTCCGGGATGTAGTAAAACTTACTAAATATAGACACTAAAAATATAAATTTCCAAAAATAGCAAGTACATCAAAACGTTCAAAATTTAACTAGCATCTTCTTTGAAAGATCAATTCTTTTTCACACTTGACCTAATTCATTGTATTTTGCAAAATTTCCATTCTAAGAGCCAAAGGGAGATGTTATGTCAATTATTGACTTAGCCAATTTCATCAATTCTTATTTGAAAGACGACGAACCTTAGGAGACTGATGCTAAAACTACCAAGAACTAAAGCCAAAAAGACCAAGTGGGCTAAAAATCAAGGGGTCCGCATTTGCAATGGGGCGATGTGTGAAAAGATAACAACAGGGTCTTTATGATCCCATGTCTCTTCTCAAACCGTTTGCAACAAGAATAATAGCCCCAACGGTGACAAGTGGTGGCACAAAGAAATGAAGATGCAACATTTGTAGTACAAAATGGTTTGGCAACATTACTATAGTTAATGCACACTTTCTCTTTTCAAAAGGAAAAGGTGTGGATCCATGTAAATTTTTGGAAGAGCCTAAAAATGTCCATTACAAAATTGAGTTCAACAAGCTTTGTGGTGTTCCTGAAGATAGTGTAGTTGCAAAGCCTACTACGTTGTCTTGTAGGATGTAGGTTTAGGCTATTTAGTAGTTGCAGAGATAGCCACATGTTTCTACTTGTACATTGCATTAGAGAGCAGGAACGATGTCAATACCTTCATCCGCTCATAGTGTTGTGGCTGAGTCACGAGAGGGAAAGGGGAAACACAAGATGCAAAGTAACCCCATAGCTCAATTGTTCAATGTGTAGCTCAAGGATTAGATAGATAATGCCATTGGCAAGTTCTTTGTCAATGACACCCCATTTCATGTAGTTCAATCTCCTTATTGTAAGGAGATGATGTCGATGGTGGCAAGGGACAAACCATTATATATGCCACCTGGTGAGCACACATTGAGGACCACGATCTTAGATAATAACTATTCCAAGATCACTGTTTTGATGGAGAAGATGAAGGCATGTTGGGAGTTTGGATGAAACATATTTATGGATGGGTGGACGAACATTAGCCATCGTTCACTCATCAACATCATGGTTACATGTGCAGGGGGCCCTTCTTTCTCAGGGTGGTTGATTGTTTAGGCTATCACAAAGGTATTGATTTTCAGTTTGAGGTCCTCAAGGAGGCTATCAAGGAGGTTGGGCCACAAAATGTGGTCCAAGTAATGACAAATGCAACACGTGTGTAGAGTTGCAGGGAAGCTTATTGAGGCAGTCTAAACACATTTTTGGTGGACTCCATGTGTGCATGCCATGAACAATGCACTCAAGGACATGGGGAAGATTGATTGGATTAGAGGAGTGGTCAAACATGCGAGAGATGTGCAAACGTTTATCTGCATCCACCACATTTCACACGCACTCTTCACGAGCTTTACAGATATGCATCCTATTTCATTCTCTTGGAGAGAATGATTGAGTTGCAAGAGGCATTGCAACTTCAGAGTGGAATTGGTGGGGCAAGGCCAAGATAGAGTAGGGGAAGAGGGTGAAGGAGATAGTGAAAAGTGATGTATTTTGGAGTGATGCAAAATACATAGTCTCTATCATTGCTCCGATTTTCCAAGTCATGAGATATGGGGATGGGGATGCACCTACCCTTGGAGAGGTTATGAGTGCATCAATTCTATGCTTGACTAGATGAGGGTTGTTGTGTGAGAGGACCCCACTTTAGCATTCTACGATGAGCACATTCGGCCAATCATTCAGCGGACATGGGACAGGTTGAACACTCCCTTGCAAATGGATGCTTATGCATTGAATCTGAAGTGGTACATGCCTAGTAGGCCTGGTAGAGTTACACCGATTTAGGATGATGAGGTGAAGGTAGGGTTCTTCAGGTGCATTAATAAGATGTATGATGCTAATACTGCTGACATGATTCACATTGCATGGACGGAATTTGCCACTCTTAGGGGTTTTTTGGATGTGGAAAAGATGGATATAGGAATTGTGGCACAGGAGGACCCGATTTTGTGATGGAATTGTCATGGACAGAAATCAAAGACTACCACACTAGCCATTCGTCTGCTATCTCAGGTTTCTAGTTCTTCAACTGCAGAGAGGAACTAGTTTACTTATAGCTTTATCTACAATTTTAAGAGGAACATACTTGCCTCTAGGAGAGAAGAGAAGCTAGTGGCTGTACATAGTGCCTTGACCACAAAACACGTGTGTACAAGGAGAGTCCAACAACACGATGGGATGTGGAGTCATAGGAGCCATCACAAATTGATGAGGATCAGGATGTTGTGGCTTTAGATGCAAGGCTGGTTGCTGTTCATTTGGCGGATCTTGACCATGAGGAGTCCAGTAGCTCTAGTGATGAGGAATTTGCCTTGAGGGATGATTAGAGGCCTCACTTCACTACATTTTGACATTTTGTACTTGTTTTGATGTCTGCTACTCATTGTAATTCTTTATGATATTTTTGATATAATAGAAATCTTCCATTTGTCGATTCGACAATTTCATTTGTTAAATTGAAATTTTATTTAGTATTCTATTGATATTCTAGAAAGACAAGAGGATCATTTAGAGCATTTGAGACTGTTTTACAGAGGTTAAAAGAGGAGAAATTGTTGATAAATCTGAAATAGTGTAGTTTAGTGAAGAAAAAATTTGTTCACCTAAACCTTGTTATTTCACAAGAAGGGCATAAGATGGATCCTGAGAAGGAGAAAGCAATTGTAGAATGTCCATCACCAAAGAGTACATTCACATCACTGCCTTTTTACTTAGCTAGACTGAGCTACCCACATATGGCCTAGATACACTGTATGGCTAGATATAGTTTGAATATGCCATGACATATTCAAATACAATATTTTATCTGGTCTGTTTTTGCACATCTTGTAAATGTTGGCAGTATATGTCACTTGGCCTGGATAGAGATATGCTGTTAGATATCGTGCCATCTGACGGCTATGGTCTGAATGTGCTGTTGATAGTACCTGTACTGTATATGTGAAATCACACCCTTCCCAAGTGTATCTACGATCAAGTGACTGGTATTTTCTATTAAGATAGTATTTGTACTCCCTAAGTTGGATGTATATGCACACTCCTCTTTTTTGTTTTTCTTTAACAAATACTTTGTGTTTCCTTCCCTTGTCTAAAACAAGGGAAGTATATAGGCCATTTTCTTATGTCATTGATGCTTTCTTTGAGCTAATAATGTGTGACATGCATTTTTTTGCGATGGGAAATGTTGTTGCATAGGATTCATCTAGAGTTTATCATGCACCTAACATAGGCTTTGTGAATTGCAGTATGATTTGTCAGTGACAACTTTCTCTCCTGATGGGCGAGTCTTTCAAATTGAATATGCCACAAAGGCTGTTGATAACAGCGGGTACACAGACTATCCTTAGTTTGAGACAGTGAAAGACATTGTACTACTCTTGCTAGAATCTTTAGAATCTTACAAAAAGAGCTTCTAATTCTTTTATGTTTGCAATGTGCTTCAGAACTGTGATTGGCATAAAGTGCAAGGATGGAATTGTTTTGGTATGCTTTCTTACATTCCTTTTTTCATATTGTTTATTCTCAAATATAATGACAGTGATAGCATATGTGGGATTTGTTCTATCCCTATTAAAGCAGGGTTCTATTTTTAAAAGTTAACTAATAATGACAGTTAATATTAACATGAATCAATTCTTGAGTAAGGATGTCAGGGGGTAGAGAAGCTCATTGCTTCTAAGATGCTTTTAGAAGGATCTAACCGAAGAATTCATGCCGTCCATCGTCATGCTGGAATGGTATGCTGCTGATCTTTTCTTTGTAATTACTAGAGCAGATTTTAATCTTCTCTTGTGGGCCTCAATAACATTTCTTTTGAGATCTAGGCATCTCACTGTTTATCATTGAATGCTTTTTCAATTCAAATTTCAGCCTTTTCTATATTTGCATGTCGTCCACTTTTTTTCTCTTGCAAGAGACTGGCACAATTTTTTGAAAATTTGCATGAGGGAAGGCATTTAATTAGCAACACTGTAGAAGATAGTTGTGGCTGCAAATAATTATTTCTGCTCTGAATCTTCTATTTTGGGTATGGTAGGGGTCACTATTGTTGCTATGATGAGAAAAGGGAAGGGATAAGAAATTATCAATTTCAACCTTTTTGTTTTCTTTTCATTAGTTCCTGTCCACCTTTGTTTTCAAGTTTTCTGAACTAAAGCATTTGTTTGGTGAACCAATTTTTTTACAGGGTGTTGCTGGGTTAGCAGCAGATGGTAGGCAAATTGTGGCTCGTGCAAAGTCAGAGGCAACTAGCTATGAAAGGTATCAGATTATCGAGTTACAATAACTGATCATGATTATTGTGTGTACTGGCTAGGGTGAAACATCTATTGGTGTGAGCTTTTGTAATCATAAATTCAAATAAACTTTCATATTAACTATGGCCTTGTCCAAAAGACAACATGGGCCAGGCTGAAAGATTCATGAAGTCTTACAATATTGTTAATTTGGGAATATAATTTATTGAATATATCTTATGATTTGCAGCATGTATGGTGAACCAATCCCTGTGAAGGAACTCTGTGATCGAGTTGCTGGCTATGTACACTTGTGCACACTTTATTGGTGGTTAAGGTTGGTGCTTTCCTAAACTTTTAACAAATATTTCAATGTTGACCTTTTACATGAAATTTTTATTGTCATTAGGGCTTCTTTTGTGCTGTCAGTTTTGGAATTTTGGAATAAGAATGACACATATCTGTAATTTGCAGGCCTTTTGGATCTGGAGTTATCCTTGGAGGTTATGATAGAGATGGTCCTCAACTGTATATGATTGAGCCATCAGGAGTAGCCTATGTGAGTTTACATGGTTTTGTTCATCCTTCTTTTTCCTGCAATCCTCAGTTTAGTTTCTTCTAAGTTCTTCCTTTTTCTTTTTAATTTTGCAAGAAATCTGTCTTATATTTCACCAAAAAAACACTGCACATCAAGAAGAATGGGACATTATGAACTTTCTTTTCCTGCTGAAGTAAGATGATTACACTCGAAATCTACAATATACTTACTAGGCAAAAAAAGGTGCAATACGAACAGCAAATTTACCTGAAAATGCATGGAAATCTATGCTAGTAATCTCATTATCAATATCTTTTAAGATCACATTATATTTTGCTTTCCTGAAGTTAACTGAATATTATACCACTTTACCCAGCCAGATTGACAAGCAAACCAGGCATCACAATAACTTATAAGACTATCTTCCAGTGGACAGATCTACAAAAGGCATCTTGGAATCATTGGACATTAGGGAGTAGCATTCTTTTGGTAGAATCCTTGTATATATATCTTTAATCTTATATTCTTCCATGTCTTAATGAACAAGCAAACCATCTGAGAAACCACACAGCCAAGAATTAATGTTCATTTTACTGTTATGGTTCGCTATTCAGCAATTTTTCATGGATTGCTGAGATAGCCAAATCTTTTGAAATTTGAGGACACTAAACCATCAGGGAAATAGATTTCTGTGATCTAGCTCTGCACTCATTGATCTTTGCAAGTGATAAGGGATGACTCTTGAATAGAAGATAGTTAAGCAATCTTTGACAAGCTATTTTAAAGCCATCTATATCTGCCTAAATGAGGGGTAATGGTAAGTATTTTCTTATTCTGTATTCTTAAGTCAACGATCTTTTTCCTCTTAAAATTTAGTTTATAACTAAGGTACTGTGTTCATCACTTGGGACCCCCTGGTCTTGGTCCAGTTCGTCCCTGGTCCAGGTCCGGATGCGGTCGTCTGTGGGTTTGGCCAGGCTGAACCTTGGCGAACCTGTGAGGAATTTCAGAATTTTTGCCACAAATTACATAATTTGAAATTTTTTGCCATGAATTTAATCCAGTCCCTGCCATTTTTTTCTACAGATTACATATAATACGGAAGTTCTCAGAATTTCAAATCAAAATTATATTCCTCCTTTTTTAGTTTCTACGAAGTCCCCTCACTCCGTTATTGGCCTCCACTCTGATACTCACGCTGCGCCATTGTCCAAAATAATTTCCCAGTGTACAAATGTTTTAATATAAATGTAAAATCTTCACTTTAAATCTGCATTTTTTATGAGAATTACTGTACATATTCTTGCTTTCTATAAAACAAGTCATTCATTCATTGTAATGCATCCCAATCCCAATCCAATTCATTATTGTGCAATCAATCTTTGCTTGGTCTCTTTTGTGTGATAAGTGAAGCTACAATATGCATATTAGAAGTGCATGATATGCACAATATACAAACTAGAGCCCAACTCAACTGAAACTAACCTAAAAGTAGGCTCAACTAAGTGAACTTAAGCTAGAGCATGAATGTGCAAACACGTGCTCAATTATGCATAATAATATGCCTGAAAATATTCTTGAGCATGTGCACAATTAGTTAAAGCAACATATGCTAATGTGCTTAATGCAACTAATATGCATGCTCTAACACATATGAGGAGAGTCAAAAGGAATATTATTGAACCCTAAAGTACATTTTGTACTCCCGAATGAGGATTCATAATGAAGTAAAATAAAATGGTATTCAAAACATTATATTTCATAAATTTATATTTACGAATTATAAACTTCGTTTGGAATGTATTAAATATATTTCGTATTTTATATTTACCTATTAGTATTAAGTCTAACAAATTAAATTTTAATATTAATATTAATAAGTTAATTATAAATATTAAATATTAATGGACTATATAGATATATTTCTTATATTATACTTATATAATTATTAATATATTATATTTATATATTAACAATAAATATTAAATATTAATGGATTATATATATATTTCTTATATTATACTTTTATAATTATTAATATTATACATATATCAACAATAATTTATAAATATTAAATATTATAAATTATATATATTTTGTATATTATATTTATATAACTATTAATATTATACTTATATTAATAATGATTAATAAATATTGGGGTTCAGCCCGCAGTGCAACGACAAAGTGGTGAGCCTGTCATATGACAGGTCATGGTTTCAAGTCTAAGGCTTGAAGGATACGTAGACCAAGGTGTTACGGAGGACCAAGTGTTGTTGAATACCATTCCTCATGATGGTGGCTTCGGAGATGGTTGCTGCGCTGGAGCTCCAAGCCTCCAACTGATGGAGATGTTGCTGATTCTGACAGATGCAGACGGCTACAAGGTGTTGACATGGAGGGCAGCATGGAGAAGGCAGGTATGCGGAGTGATAAGGAGATGATTGGCAGTGGAGAGTTTGCTAGATGGGCCAGGACAGCGGAGTGAGGACAGATGCTGAGGTGGCAAGGGACAGTGTCACAACGGTGATGGAGTGATAAGAGTTCTGAGCAATGGAGAGATAAGGTGTTGCTCTGACTTCGAAAGATAAGGAGGAGAGTTAGGGAGACATAAGGATAAAAAAATAGTATAAATCAGCATGAGTCAAATTTAGGATGCGTTATGCCTCGACAACAACATATACCACCACAGAGATGGAGTCCCCCAGATGTGACTCCACTGGTTCATAGCTCCAGTCAAAAGCGATCACTGATAAAAAAAAAAATATTAAATATTAATAAATTATGTATGTGTGTGTGTACTAGTTTTTGTATGGGTGAACCCAAAACAAACCCAAACCCCCTAAAATTTTTTTGATCAAACCTGTGAACCCCAACCCGATCCCAAACTGGGACTGGCGCTAATGTCATATAACCAAAAGCTCTTATTTTCTGAATCCTAGACAAATCTGATTCCCTGGGCACCTGTTGGACTTTAAGAATAATTAATTACTGTTGTTTGATACAGAGTTTCTACTTTAAATCTGTTTATCTTTATAATTTTCTTTTGGGATATATCTCAAAGGCTTGATACAGACAAATACTAAGCACACTTTCTTTGAATTGAAATCCTTATTCAGCGATACTTTGGGGCAGCAATTGGCAAGGGCAGGCAGGCTGCTAAAACGTGAGTTCTGCAAGTCAGGAATTCCAGTTTATATCAATTTGCTTTTAAAAGAAAAAGCTTCTGCTGGCATAGAAATTCATGTCTTTGTATGACCTAGAGATAATAATTGTTCATTTGGTAGTTGACATGTATCAATCTCTATGGAATTTTTCTGGAGGGTCTGAGCAGTCCAAAGTATACTTTGTTAAATGCATGAACTGTTTTCTAACTGTGGTTGCTGAATCTGTGCAGTGAAATTGAGAAGTTGAAGCTCTCTGAAATGACTTGCCGAGAAGGAATAGTGGAAGTCGCAAAAATGTAAGTGTTTTGGTGGTTTCATTAAGATGTATAGCTGTCAGCCCTGAATTCTATTTGAACTCAGATATATCTATGCTTGTCACCAAAGTGTTTCTTGGTTGAAGTCATCAGTAGATTTTGTGCAATTATGCTCTGCTATAGGAATTAATTATAATATCTTTTGTGTTTTGAGCGTGGTTGTTATACTCCACCATAGTTGTCTCAACAATTATTATTGACCCTCTAAAAGCTTTTCAATTTATTAATAATTAATGTAATGAATTTTTAAACAAAATTACACAAAAATATTTAATCAGGTTCCACGAAATTATTATCAAATTTATGTCAATTTTTGAAGATTTTTTTAGTGTTGTGTAGAGTTTTATGGGACAGTTGTTACTGGTGACCTTTCTGTTCTGATGCTTTTGCTCTCAAAAAACTGTAATATCAATTTGTGTATCACTGAAGAGGTTATAAAAGACTAATGCCGCTGTCCCAATGCCTTTTTCTTTCAACAACTGTAATTTATGTGAAGTTAACCGATGCTTATGCTGTGTGCAAAGCTTTCAAAGCAGACGGTCTTGCTGCATCTTCATGTTAATATGGTATAAGACAGTTTAAAGTGCCATTTCTAATTTCTTTTCTTGAAAGTATTTCATTTACCTGCCCTACACTAATTACTAGGTCTAGGGCTTCTGCTTGATTATTCTTGTTTACTTGTAACTGAAAGGTGACATGATGAGTAAAATATCAAAGCAAAACATGGAAACCTTTGACAGATGAAACATTTTTTATTAGAAAATTTCTGGCTTCTATAGAATAATGCGTTGGTTTGAAAATGACCATTGACAAATGAGATGAATAAAAAGTAAGGATTTTTCGAACACTTGAATTTTAAGCCATGTTGTTTTGCTAAATAATTTTGCTTTGTTTTATGCTTGAAAGCTGAATTCTGGGTTGAAATACATAAACAAGAGAAATCAGATTTTGCTTAAATATTTGTTTATCATCCAATTTAGTGATCTACCATTGTGCCTATAGGGGTTATGGAACATGAAATATATCGTAGTCATCGAGTTTCCACAGTCCATGTTTATGGGATAGAGCTTCTAGTTTCGACTGGGTATTCTTTTTTCTCATCAAAACCAAAAAAAGAATACACAGTCAAAACCAGAAGCTCTATCACATGAAATATATTGTTCTCAAGTTTGATTTACATTGAAATTTGGGACATATACTTTCCAGCCAGGTATCTGCATGGTAAGATATGTTATATTTTTATTAAGGTATCCTAAGAAATAAGCCTCTCGGGGAATGATAAAATACATGATGTTTTGTAGCATATATGGAGTGCATGATGAAGCAAAAGATAAGGCATTTGAGCTGGAAATGAGCTGGATTTGTGATGAATCAAAGAGGCAACATGAAAAGGTATTGTTATGGTTTAGAAATATCAATATTCAAATCTAAGGTTAATTTCCTTACGTTGTATTCCTTTTTTTGTTATGAATTAGAATTATAATCTGCTGTGCTGTATTTTAATGACTTCAGTGGTAGGTGAGACATTTCTGTTTCATTTCTGTTGATTATTATCTTAGTTACCGATTCGGGTGCGGATGCCGATGCGGATGCGAGATGCGGGTGCGCGGATGCGTGAAATTTTTTTTTGGGGGGATGCGGATGCGTTTGGATGCGTGTGTGTATATATATATATATATATATAGTGCAAATATTATATTTAATGAATTCTCGTACATTTAAAATATATTGTAACATTAATAAAATGTATATTATAATATATATAAAATAATTAAATATTAATATAAATAACAACATACTAAATAAAATAATTAAATATAAATATAAATATATAATATATATTATTACATAAAATAATTAAATAATTAAATAATAATATATATCAAATAATTAAATAATAATATATA
>MU227225.1:2930836-2947020 GCA_018584345.1 Thuja plicata
GGAAGGAAGAAAAGGTACCAGTCAAGAGACGAAGGGGGCTAGCAATAACAAAGAACCAGCCGAAGCGAGAAAGAGAACACGGGAAGAATAAATCCCACACAGAAGTCAACAGTCAAGGGAGAGACACGGATGCAATAAGGGAGGTAGATCGCAGCCCATGGACAGAGAAGGAACAGCGCAAAGATTAGCATATTTTAATTTTTTATGAGTTACCACGCATCCACAGGGCATCCACCCCGCATCCGCTCCCGCTTCCGCATCCGCCCGCATCCGCTCCCGCATCAAGCTTTCAGGAGCCCGCATCGGTAACTAGGATTATTATCTCTCAGTTTTTTTTCTTAACTTTGGTTATGATTATAAAGAAAACCAAAGTACAATTGATACACTTCGCACACACATTTAAATGAATTTATACAGCGAGAAATTTTCAGATTGAGATTTTAACACACCTTATACTGAATTTTCAGTACGTAATCATTGAATTATAAATGCCCAAGCTGATTGTATGTCCTTTCAGTTTACCAGAGGTCTTCTGTAGAACTGATCAAGACTGGATCAAGACAGGATATTAATAAAAGTTGATATGTTATATAGGCCAAGGTGTAGTTTTGATGTTGCTAAAGAGTACCAGACTGAAATTTTTAAATTTAATTAGAGATGATAACCCTTAGACACTGAATACCTGCTAAAAGCTGCTCAAGAGCTGGTGAATTATATTGTACAGGCAAGCAGGTAAAAGAGCAAATAGCAAAGCAAGGCTATAATAACACTGGTAAAACAATCAACTACATTGGTAAAACAAAACTAATGTTGTTACTTTTGAGTTAAAAAAAATTAGAGAACTCGAACATTTCCAAAAAATAAGAACTAGATGAAGGATTCACACAAAACAAGATGTGGATTATATATAACAACCAAGACTTTAAATAAAAGCTAGCTTATGGAAATATTTTATACACATCGACATACTCATTATAAGATCAATGTCGTGCCTCCCGTGTTTGCATCCTGCTACATGTTTATTCTTTTGACCCGAGCTAGACTCTTATATGCTTATGGTGTGACTGTTCGTCTACGTTCTTTTGGTATCGTGCATTTTTGTGATGCACTTGGTTACTAATATATTCTTTTGTCAATATGGTATCATCGCTGATTTGAGTAGTTGGTTATATATGTGATTCATTGGTGATCATATACGCATGAAGACTCTGCCAGTAGGTGCCATGATGTTATATGATGTCTGGATGCATTCATACATATATTTTATAGATGATGTTTTGGCTTCGGTATCTATGATGGGTGTGATTTGGCATGCCATTTCATGTGTTGTTGTTGACGTATTCTTGGTATTATATGTGCACTTGCTTATATATGAATTTGTTGACGTGGATGTTAGCTGCAGATTTAGTGACATAATGTACTATTAATGATGTTTGAGAATGGTTACTTCTGCAGTTTATATCTGATTATATTCATGATGCTGAGATAATGATTAGTGATAATTAATGCTGTTAGCAATAGCTAATGATGTTGATTTAGATCTAGGTTGTTTATTTTGAGAAGGGGGGATGTCATAACATTCGTAGAATGATTATGCCGCTAAAGTTCCCTTTCACTGCTTGATGTGATTTTATGATATATGTGCTTCTGCTATATATATATATATATATGATCTGGTACACTTGACATGTGGCATTTGAGTGATGGCAGGTACCAGGCATCGACTCCACCTGGTTCCACAGGTCTAAGCGTGCCTATAATAACCCCCAACAATGGTTAATTGGAGATAATCATGTGGCAAACCTTATTTTAAGCCTAAATTGTTCTATCTTTTGGACGACAATCACCAATTACCTATGTTCACTAGCCGGTTGTCGCGTGGCAATGGACGGCTACACATGAGAGTGTGACTATGATGAGTTTGGTGTGTGGTCATGGTGTAATCTTGTGTGAGTTAAAGTCGCTGTTCTGTGTTTGAGTGTGGTTATGTGTATTTGTGTGTTGATCAATGTTGCCAGCCAGTAATTTTATATTATTTCACTGTTACCAGCAAGTTTTTGGGAAATCCTTATTATTATTATTATAAGATTTTATTATTTATCCTGAGGCTTTTGTGTTTTAAAAGTTTGTAATTGAGATTTTCATAAAATGAAAATGTTTTTTTTAACTTAAGTGACTTTTAAGTTCCCAAAAAGTGCAACTTTTATTCAATTTTTTGAGTAACTTGGCTTTATGGGGGAAATTCATGTTTTTCCTACAAAACTAAGGTGGAGAAATTCAAAATTAATTTGGAGGTGAAAATTTAGACAGAAGATTTTTGTGGACATTGTTTTTGTGGATTGCTCGGGTCAAATCCATTCTTCCCTCAAAATCTTGTGAGATTTGGTGGAGTATCCTTCATTGAGCAACCATTTTTGGGGTTTTTTTGGGGTATTTGAAGGTATGTTCATGATTTCTCTTCCAAATCTTGTTTGAATCCGTTTTTTTAATGGTTGTGAAATGATCATAGTGGATTCTTTTGTGGACTCAATCTTATTCCTGGTTTGTTTGAAGGGAATTGATTGGATTTTTTATTGGTTGTATGGATTTCTTGTAAAAATGAGTGTTTTTGTGTTTCTACATGACTGGAGCTTAAATGCTTGAACTTTTTGGTGAAACGATCATGTTTTTGGTATGGGTTATGTATGAGGACAAATGGGTTTCTCCGTTTTGCATTCTTTTGAGTTTGGAAATTTGGTGGTTTTGGCATGGGCAGTTTTTATATCTTGTTTTGGGCAAAATTGCGTCTTGAATTGGGAAAAATTATGATTTAGATTGTATTGGCTGCCCATGAGTGCTCTTGGCAATCCTGTGTGCAAATGACTTGAACTTATAACCATGGTTTCGTGATTTAGCTAGTTTATGTGTTTGGTGGTATTTGCGTGATGGAATTGGCACTTGTATATTTTGTTTAGTTGACTACTCTTGGTCAAGGTGCATGGTTGGAAATCATTGTGATATTGCTGAGGGACATACCGACAATGAGCCATGCTTATAATTTGATTTGTTGATGCCACCTCGTATTGTGACATGGATGTATACCTTGGGCAGGTGTAGAGCTAATCTTGGGAGTGGCTCTCAATGGGGGGACTGGGGCACAAAGTGGCCACCAGGGTAACCCAATGGCGAGTTAGTAAATCAAGTGGAAATATAAATGAAACTGAATGGGGTACTAATATAATAATAAGATAATAAGTGTTGGCCTGGTGTATCTGGCTAGAGATTCCTCATGCGTGCCTCTAGTGCTCAAATAGGCTATTGGTAGAGGGGCTGGCTTATCCGACAAGTCAAGCATCCAAGTCATCACGAGAGGTTGCTCGGCTCCGCACGAGTCACGATGTAGTGAGACGATGGTTCATTCCGTTCTCACACCTTGGCTACACTCCCAATTCTGGATTCTGCATCCTTTCGTTATGTTTATAGTGAGAAAGTATCCTTTATGATGCCACGTATATGGCTGTTTACTTGTGAGGTCTCCTAGTTCTTGTGCATTGTACCATGTTTTGGCGGATTGTTTGGTGACCTGGTATCCTTGTGATTATGGTTCTGGTAGTTGTGATATGGTGTGACTAGTCATATGTGGACACCCTTGTGTGATTTACCTTGAATGTGTTGTTTGGGCCATATGGTTATCTTCGTGAGCACCGTGGGGAGAGCCTGAGGACTCTTGTGGTCGAGTGGCATGACCAACCATCGCTGGGGATCGATGAACATTTGTTCGAGTAGTGTAAGTTCATATGTTGACATTAAACCAGAATAATTCCAGTATTGCACTTGTTCTCTTATATTACATGCTTGATTTAGTGTTGATAACATTGCATTTATAATTGCATATATTGGAATAATGGTTCATCTCCCTAGGTTATCTATTTATACTTAATTCTAGTTGTGTTAAGCCTCCTTGTACCCACCTTAAGAGTAGTTAAGGTATTGAGGTCAATAGGTGAGTTGTCGAGTTGAAGAATCCTAAGTCGGGAGGAAGCCCGCAGATCAGTGCCTCCTGCCCTAGGGTGTCTGCGTTGATTAACATCTCCGCCCTGGCAACTGACTTCTCTGCCTCTCTGGTCTGAAACAATCCGACCGTTGGGATGTGTCTAACTGTCAATCGACGTCTATGATTCCCTCCATCAGCGCCTAAGCTATTAAGCATCTACGTCCTGTAAATCCTTGCCTTCGCCTCTCTAAACTGAGACATCTTAGTCTAGGAATTAGACTGGCGATCAACATTTGCACGCTTGGGGATTGGCGTCTGTGTGAATTGGCGTTTGTGCCTACTTCAAGGTCTTCGCTATGCTAGTGATGATGAGCTGGTCTATGGATGCCGAACAGTTTGCGTATGCTTCTCGGGTAGTTCCACGATGACCTTGCATCCTGAGTGAGGGACTAAGCATGTTTATGTATCATAGGACGTCGTGTATGGTCCTTGTCATGGATTTTAAATTTGGAACATTTTCACTTATTAAGGACCTCCTTGACGTAGCCTATGCGGCCACTTCCGGGCCGGGGTCTACGTAAGGAGCTACTCCCCATGACTACTCAATGTACCTAGTCCTATGGCTCAACATCACACGATGGAGACCAACAAAGCTTGTCAACTTGATCTCCACAAGGACATAACAAAGCTCTTCGTCAACTTGGACTACACCAAGGACGAAATATAGTGAACCGCTCGATTGGCCACTATGCCAAGAGCATGGATTCCCACGGAATCCGTTACACATCTCCTTAGAACACGAGGAAGACTCACGAAGCTCAAAAGCAACAATAAACTCGATTCTCGACAAAAATCCGACAAAGTACAACAATCAGCAATTTTACACTAAAAGGGTGGATTTGGATTGCGATAAGAAATAACCAGAAGGTCCGACAACCGTTCTGTCTTCACAATCCTACTATAGACATGATAGACTACTAGAATCACTATCTCGATCATGCCCAACAAGTTATTTACATGTTCTGGATGGAACGCCAAATGAGGAAAACTCCGAAACGCCCAAAAATCAAACATCAAATAAATTGACAAAATTAAAACCCATTTGCCCTTAGGCACCCAACATCACATTTCTGAAATAAAATTCCGTTTCTGGGCACTTAATGGAAATCCGGCAGCATAACTATGCTAAAACCCTATTTTCACAAAATGAAAACACAAAAAAAACTCAATGCAACCCAACTGGGTATGAAAACCAAGCAAGAACACGGGGGAATGCTAATTCTCAACCCACTCAACTACTGCAAGAGATTTCGTTCAAAACAACGGAGTGAATTAAAAATGGTGAGGTGCCCTACCTCACACAAATGGAGAAATCCAAATCGAAGAAGGAAAAATGAAGACTCCACGAAAAAACAAATGACTCCATAGGAAGTAGAGGAATCGCACCACGAATCCAACAAGCCGCTCCACGCACAAATCCGACAACCGAATTTTACCCAACAAGCACAAATACGGTTTCTCCAATGCAAATTTGGAGCAAATCCAATCTCTCACAAAGTGCAAAAGTGAGAAGTGAGTGAAAATAACTCACTTCCAAATGATTAAGCACTTTTTCAAAAGTGACTTTCAAAATAGAATATTTAAATAATTTAAATAATCTATTTAACCTTTTCCCAAATTAAATAAATTGATTCCAGATAGTTGGAATCCAACTACGGCAAATTATCCGGTAAATAAAAATAATAATAAAATTCTGCAAATGCATTAAAAATCAGCTTTTTAAATAAATCCTTCCATGACAACTGTGGGAACTCTAAATGCACAATCACTGGTTTATCACAAATGCAATATGAATCCAGATTTACCCACACGTATCGGAGGGAATATACAATAATTACGGATACACCGTCCATACAGGGACAACATTGACTCAGTATGAAAGGTCAACGTTACTATCTCCTGTGCCACTGTCGGGGATATAGACACACTCAAATCCTGCAACTTAGGCAGAATGTGCTTGGTGCTCACTAAAACAAGCAAACATCAAGTGTAGCTCCTCATGATATAAATAGCCGAAGCGCATAACATCAAGATAACAAATAGCGAAGGAGAGCAATACATCATGTAGATCTCATGAATGAGTGACTACGACTTTGTCTCACTTCGTACAAGCACAAAGGGCATAATGCATAGCAATTGTGTGAACGTAGCAGTGAACATCATATCATTTGAATTAACATTACATTTTCATTTAAATAGAAAGCATTTAAATAAATCATTTTATGACAATATAAGCATGATATCAGTGAAAGTAAGCAATTGAAGTACCCAACAACATATTCAACACAACATATCAATGAGTCCAATAGAACCATCTTGATAATCAATAATCAACAGTCTCGAATGCAAAATACACCAGATATCATCATAAGACACCATGTCACATCACTAGCATCATCATGCATATATGCTTAAATTGTAAACAGTAACACAATCTAACCATCTATCACAACCAAGATACTGACAACCAAAATAATAAACTTTCATCGATGCATCTCATCATGCAAATAATCACAATATCAAAACAAGAGTATATCTCATATCAAAATAACCATGGAACATAATGCACACACGGGAGGCACTACATTTGGTAGGATATTACCGTTGATTCGTGAAGGATTTCTATCGGTTGGTGCACCTTATCACTTCTCTTTAGAGGAAAGGGAAGACGTTTGTATGGTCGGAAGTGGAATAGTGTGAGACAACATTTTAGGCCCTTAAAAAGCGTTTGACCTGTACACCTATCTTAGTAGTGCCAGATCCTTCAGGAGATTTTGTTGTGTGTATTGATGCATCCCTGGAGGGTATAGGGGTAGTTCTCATACAAGATGGATGAATTGAGGCATATGAGTCTCGTAAGCTCAACGACTATGAGCTGAACTACCCCACCAATGACATGGAATTAGCGGCAATAGTGCATGTGCTAGCGCACTAGAGACACTTTCTATTGGGTCATTGGTTTGAGTTGCACAGTGATCATTGTAGTTTGCAGTATATTTTCACTTAGCCAAACGTGAATGCTCGCCACCGCCATTGGATGTAGTTCCTTTGGGAGTATGATTTTGATGTCCATTAGATCAAAGGGAAGGAGAATGTGGTTGTGGATGCCTTGAGTAAGAGGCATGAGATTCCGGTGTCGACCCTTGGTGTGGATTTGCATCGTTGTATCCTTAAGGCTCACCCTAGTGACTCATGGTACCAGGAAGTGGGAGTAGAGAGACTGGAAGGACCTTAGAGGGTAGATTTGAGGGTTTTTCCTTGGAGTCAGATGGACTTTTGCGACATTATGGCCGTACTTATGTACCTCCATTGGGTGACCTATGTGCTTTGATCATCTCTGAAGCACACCATGCACCCTATTCGACACATCCCAATGTCAAGTGGATGCATGTTAACCTTAGACAACTCTACTTTTGGGCAGGAATGAGGTGTGACATTTCATATTTTGTGGCTAGATGTTTGGAGTGTCAGAGAGTAAAGGTCGAGTATTGACATTCAACAGGTCGTTTGCAGCCGCATGCCACTCCAAAATGGAAATGGGACACGATTTCTCTTGATTTTAGTGTTCGGCTACCCATGTCATCGCGTTGTCACGATGCTATCATGGTTACTGTGGACAAATTGTCCAAGGTGGCTCAGTTTTCTCATGAGATCCTCTTATGCTGTAGTAGCTGTAGCGTGAGTGTTCATGAAAGACATGGTCATATTGTATGTTATTCCTCGGAAGATCATTTCCGATAGAGACCCAGTGTTCACTTCAACCCTATAGATATCACTTCAGCATGCTTTGGGTGCACAACTCAACTTCAATTTCACATATCACCCTGAGACAGATGGTCGGACAGAGCGAGTTAATCAGGTTTTGTAGGACATGCTTCACATGTATGTTATGGATCAATAGCCACATTGGGAGGACTATTTGTACCTAGTGAAGTTTGCATATAATAATGTGTACCATAGTTCTCTTGGTATGTCACCTTTCTAAGCATTGTATGGGAGACCATGTCATACACCCTTGAGTTGGGATCATTTAGAGGACCAAGTAGTGTTGGGTCCAAAGATGCTTCATGACATGGAGCAACAAGTTGTCTGTATTTGGGAGCACTCAACAACAACTCAAGATCGACAGAAGAAGTATACTGATGCTCATATGGTGGATTGCCACTTTTCAGTTGGTGATCGTGTGTTTTTGAGAGTCGGGCCGCAAAACAACCCTATTTTTTCTGGGAAAGGCTCTAAAGCTAGCACTGCGTTTTGTGGGACCGTTTGAGATTTTAGAGAGGATTGGTCTAGTTGCCTACCATTAGGCGTTGCCACCTAGCCTATCTCGCATCCATGATGCAGTTCATGTTTTTGTACTTAGTATATTCTTGATATGACCCATGTTCTTCTCTGGGGCGCCTTGTAGGTCAAGGACGAACAACTTTCTTTGGAGCCTGTTCGCATCACTTAGCATCAGAGACTGACCTTCAGGGGTCGAGGCATAGAGTAGGTAAGGGTCCAGTGGGATCCGAATGATGAGACCTCTGCTACTTGGGAGGATGTTGCGTGGTTTAGAGAATTATATCCCTATCTATTTGCGGGCTTCTAGGAGTAAGCCCAGTCCTTGGGGGGGGGAGGATGTAGTGCCTCCCATGTTTGCTTCCTACTACATGTTTATTCTTTTGATCCGAGCTAGATGTTAAGTTTTTTACTAGGATTAAAGATAATCAACAAAAGATCAAAATAAGGAACAATAAGACAACATTTATCCTGGGAAAATCCTTCTACTCGAGGGAGAAAAACCCAACCACACAGAAAAATCGCTTATATTAATGTAAAATAGAATGTCTTGATATACAATTTTGTTCCATGCTGAAATGGAATGAAAAATAGAAATATCTCCTTCACATAGAAAAAATGCAATTTGAATATCCACACACCCTATATGCCATTGAGAATAATAAATATGATATATACGACACATGACTCTCCATTGTCTCCTTGAAGCAAATAGATGAACAGTTACAAGAAAGACAATCCAATCGCCTGGGAGAGAAAACGAACAGTCAATCACCGCAAGCAATCTCAAACTCATGCAATGACCAAGGTACATGAACTGGCATCAGAAGGTGAAATGTTTCATCTTTAGTAGGAGAAAAGAATACTCCGACGCTACACTCACTTAGCTATAAAACATCAACACTCCCTCTTAGCTAGGGAGGAATCTTTTCAGATTCTCATGTCATAGAGTCTCTCAACATGACACTCACAATGGCTACACCCATTTGTGAATTTTTTTTATCATGGAATCTCTCAACGTGATAACGTCATGGAGTCACTCAACATGACACTCACAATGGCTACACCCATTTGTGAATTTTTTTTATCATGGAATCTCAACGTAATAACGTCACGGAGTCACTCAACATGATGTCCACCATGGCTACTCCCATGTGTGGAAAGAAATCGAGCTCACATCATGGAGTCACTCAACGTGATGTTGTCATGGAGTCTCTCAACATGACATCCACTATGGCTATTCACATGAGTGGAAAGAGCAATGCCTCCGTCTCAGAGACAAGCAAGGGCTTTCACCTCAAGTTTCTCCGTCTCAAAGAAAAATGCATTACAAGGGCTTTCACCTCAAATTTCTCCATCTCGGAGAAAAATGCATTACAAGGGCCTTCACCTCAAATTTCTCCTTCTCAGAGAAAAAATGCATTACAAGGGCTTTCACCTCAAATTTCTCCATCTTAGGAAAAATGCATTATTAGCAAATAGCAATAATCATTGAAGCTGAGATTCTCTTTTAGCAAGAGCATCATTCTTTGCGGCTCAAGCTCCCTCTGAATGTCTTTTCCTCCTTGTAGAAGAAACTGATCACAATGACAATTTGAATGGGTTCTTCTTTGAGAGATGTCTCCAGTTATGTACAACTCAGCTCTATGGCCAGCAAATTGTGTCTCCATTCTTCAGTCCGCGTGACTTCCTCACAGAATACATCACGCTCTTTCTCCCTTGAATGCAATCTCTCATCATCCTTATGCTCCCCGATCCGTCCTGAAAGCATTTTAGAGAGATTACAAAAGAATTCATAGGATCAACCTATTCCGAAGAGAAATACCAATGCTAGAAGCATACATGATCCAATGTATGAATTAATAACTACATAAAAGATTCATGAACATTATTCAAGGGTATGAAATACTTATCTCTTTATTGTCTAATCTTTCTCACAATTCACCAATTGTTCTTTCCTAATCTTTGCACCTAAAGATTTAGATCTGCTGCAATGGAATGATCTGCTGTTATAATATAGAACAAAACGATAACATGCAGTCGATAACATGCTCTGATTAAGGATGTGAGCCAGAGACATGGTTTTTTCTCTCTTCACGAACATAGAGGGTCGACTTCATGACTAAAGGAGCTAGACTTTACAGTGAACCGTATGCATTAGTTTGGAGATTCGATTCCCCTACTGACTGTGACAATAAAATCGACTCTTTTCCTTGAAAGCAAAAGATGTCAATCCCAATGACAAGAATGTATACGCATGTCTCATCAAGGTCGTCGCCATCATCCTTAGCACCTATTGAAATGCCGTCGAAAACATTTATGCAAGGATCTGAAACACACTCAAATCCCCATCTCTATTGGTGTATTCTCCATCTCAATTCAGCAAAATAGAGCCAGAGATCCACAGTGGTAGCATAGCCTCTATCTCTCTCCCGTGGCTCAAACATCTGTCACCCATATCCCTTCTTCCCAAGCGCCATTCTCGTTGCTCATGGTGCTCGATGAAGTATACTTTCACGACAAATATTAAAAAACATCGGACTTTCTAGGACCTGTTATCTTGAAGTCATAAGTGCTAAAGATGCCCCCCGCTGTGCCAATAAGCCACTGTTATCTAACCTGGCTGTGATACCATGTTAATGTTTTTACCAAGAATAAAGATAATCGGCAAAAGATCAAAATAAGGAACAATAAGACAACATTTATCCTGGGAAAACCCTCCTACTCGAGGGAGAAAAACCCAACCTCAGAAAAATCACTTACATTAATGCAAAATAGAATGTCTTGATATACAATCTTGATCCATGCTGAATTGGAATGAAAAATAGAAATATTTCCTTCACACAGAAAAAATACAATCTGAATATCCACACACCCTATATGCGATTGAGCATAATAAATATGATATATACAACACATTACTCTCCATTGTCTCCTTGAAATGAATAGATGAACAGTTACAAGAAAGACAATCCAATCGCTTGGGAGAGAAAACGAACAATCAATCACCGCAAGGAATCTCAAACTCATGCGATGACCAAGGTACATGAACCGACATTAGAAGGTGAAATGTTGTCTTCAGTAGGAGAAAAGAATACTCCCGACGCTACACTCACGTAGCTATAAAACATCAACAATAGACTCTTATATGATTATGGTGTGACTTTTCGTCTACGTTCTTTTGGTATTGTGCATTTTTGTGATGCACTCGGTTACTGATATATTCTTTTGTCCATATGGTATCATTGTTGATGTGAATAGTTGGTTATACATGTGATTCAATGGTGATCATATACGCATGATGACTTTGCTAGTAGGTGTAATAATGTTATATGATAATGTCTGGATGCATTCGTACATATATAGATGATGTTTTGGCTTCGTTACTAATGATGTTTCTATGATAGGTGTGATGTGATTTGGCGTAACATTTCATGTGTTGTTTTTGTTGATGTATTCCTGGTATTATATGTGCACTTGCTTATATACGAATTTGTTGTTGTGGATGTTAGTGGCAGATTTAATGACATAATGTACTATTATTGATATTTAACAATGGTTACTATTGCAGTTTATATGTGATTATATTCATGATGCTTAGATAATGATTAATGATAATTAATGCTATTTAGCAATAACTAATGATGTTGTTGATTTAGATCTAGGTTGTTTATTGTGAGAAGGGGCGGTGTAATATTCGTAGAATGATTACACCGCTAATGTTCCCTTTCACTGCTTGATGTGATTTTATGATATATTTTCTTCTACTATTTGTGTGTGTATATATATATATATATATATATATATATATATATATATATGATCGCATACACTTGACATGTGGTATTTGAGTGATGACAAGTACCAGGCATCGACTCCACCTAGCTCCACATGTTTGTGCATGCCTATAATAAACCCCGACGATGGTTAATTGGAGATAATCATGCGGCCAATCTTATTTTAACCCTAAATTGTCGTTCCAGCTTTCGGACGACAATTGTCGATTGCCTATGTTCACCGGCTGGTTGTTGTGTGGCAATGTACGACTACCCATGAGAATGTGACTATGACGAGTTTGGTGTGTGGTCATGGTGTAATCTTGTGTCAACTAAAGTTGCCGTTCTGTGCTTGATTGTGGTTATGTGTATATGTGTGTTGGTCAGTGTTGCCGGCTAGTAATTTTATATTATTTAGCTGATATTGACAAGTTTTTGGGAAATCCTTATTATATTAAGATTTGATTATTTATCTTGGGACTTTTGTGTTTAAAAGTTTGTAATTGAGTTTTTGTTAAAACAAAAATGTTATATTTTTAATTTTTATGTTTGAATTAAGTCACTTTTAAGTTCCAAAAAAGTTCAATGTTTATTCACTTTTTTTGAATAACTTGGCTTTATGGGGGAAATTCATGTATTTTCTAAAAAAATAAGGTGAAATCTGAAATTGATTTGGGGGTAAAAGTTTAGAGAAGATTTTTGTGGGCATTGTTTCTTTGCATTCGTTAGGTCAAATCCCTTTTCCCTCAAAATCTCGCGAGATTAAGTGGAGTATCGTTCATTGTGCAACCGTTTTTGTGGCATTTGAAGGTATGTTCATGATTTGTCAGGGGGAGCTCAAGGGGAGTACTTAGGGCATGAATGCTATCCACAACTACACCTTCACCATCACAAGAACTTCAAGATTTTCAATGATGCATTCACCATGAAGATTGTGAGACAATTGCAAGAGGCTCCACATGTGAGGCTTTCCAAGGAGGCTAAGAAATTAATTGAAGAACATGGATCATGGTACATCCAATATCCCGAATTCACATACATTCAAATACATGGAAGTACAGTTTTCCCAAGGAAGCTCCCAAGGTATCCAATGAACAAGATGGTCATCATGGAGGTAGCAAGGCAACTGCTTACCTTTGATGGAATTCAAAAGAACAAGCGCAAACTAGGGGTCAAATTCGACTTCAATATTAGAGGTGAGACTTGTCCTTCACAGGCTGCAGCTGAGGCATTAGATGAGGAATTTGAGTACTATGGACTAAGATTTTATGAGTCAAGGGCAAACTTCGATCCTAAGAGGAAGATTAAGAGAGCATATAGGAACAAATATCTTCACATTCCACACAGAGTACTACTGGGCTGATGCGAAAGATGATTTGGAAGTCAGATGGAGAATGTTCTCAAGGCTGACAGTTGATATGATTAGAAAGTACAAGTGGAAGGGGATCCAAGTACCTGATCAGTTAGAGGAGGATGATAACACCACGAGAGGAGATTTCAACACCACTATAGATCATGAGTTGGAAACAATTGATTGGCAAGATAAGGAAGTTAGTCTTGAGACTTTGATGATTCCTATTTCCCTCTTCAATTAGCAGTGGTTGGATGGGAATATAGCCAATTTAGCAAGAAGAGGAGTACCTTGCCATATGATAAGGTGAAGGAGGTTGAAGAGATTGAAGAAGAGGAATTATTGGAGCAGCCTCAAGCATCAAGTGGGCAGCAAGGTGAAGCTAGCAAGAAAAGAAAAAATACTACGAAAGCTCCACCAAGAAGGAATTCAAAAGAGAAGGGAATCAGTACTGAAGAGCCACAAGCAAAGAGACAGAAACATACTACTCCTCCATCCAAAGAGAGTGCCACTTCGAAGCAAGGAAGGACTATGCTATCTAAAGGGCAAGAAGTGCATCAAGAGATTTCTTCCGAATCAGAGGATAGCACTAGTCAAAGTTCTTCAGGATATTCTCCATTGAGTGCCATTGAGTTAGAAGGAATGCTCTCCCCACATAATGGAAATGAGGCTGAGATGGTTGATGTTGAGGATTCCCCCTAAAGATGACCAGATTCCACCTCCTAATGAAGAAGATATTGTAGTTATACCAATTGAAAGAAGAGAGGAGCCCAGTTTGGAATTAGGAGAGTGCATAACACTTGATTGGTTATGGGATAAGATACAAGGAAAAGAGAATGTTGATGAGCTTGAGCCAGTTGAAAATATTGAAGATCTTATGCAACAAGATGAGAAAGAGAGTCAACCAGCAAGAAGGGTAGCCAAGGTGATCAGAGATGATTCAGGAACCCACAAGGATCAAATTGCCATTCCTAAAGTGAACAAAGCAAGAGATAATTTTCAGCCCCAGTGTTGATGTTTGCAGCTTCGATAAGATAAAATGAATGAGATATTAATATTATGAGAATAGATAAAATATTGCACATACATATACATACCAATATATATAATAATAATAGATATTATTGTTATATATATTGATATATATATACATAATCAATTGTCATTATATTAATCTCATAAGAATGAATAGACATGTCCCATGAAGGGACATGTCTCTCCTAGCCTCATTCTCAATATAAATGAAAGAGAGATTGTTGCATTTGGAAAACACATACCATATACAACATAGAGTGCTATTACATTTGCAGCTATCCTAAAACTTAACATGGTATAAGAGCCAGACTGCAAATGTAAGAGTAGTTTGTTGATGGTGAATGTGTGACTGTCTCAGAAAATATAGTCTCAGTACAAGGACCATATCTCACAAATACACCATTGGATTTTGCTGAATTTTGGATATGTTGGTGATAAACAAATTGCGAAGAATCTCACCGAAGCGATTGAAGAGAAAGTGTCAGGTTTAAAAGTTATGACCGACTGTGTACGGGTCTATGTGAAATTCCTGAAAGCGGCTTTCATTAAAGAGATATATTAATTTGTTATGATCGTGGTCAAGCATTAACAAAGAAGCACGTATTCAAAGGGGAGATGTATCTCAAATAATCTGAGGTGTTTTCTGATATGATGTATATGGACCTTAATTGAATCAACTTGTGTAAAGGATGTTGATGCGCAGATAAGTATCTATTATCCTTGAATATTACATTTATCTACTCATTGTATTCTCTCTCATCTGTAATTCTATACGTACTATAAGAGATATTTGCCTTGATCTTTTTCGGAGATGCTCTTGCAGGAAAAATAAGATTGATATCAGATTCAGAGGGAGTTTGACTCTTTAGAGGTAACTTTGGACGAGGAGCTCAGAAGATTGATATCAGACTCAAAGGGAGTCTGACAGTTCATCTTAAGCAATCTTGGATAGAAAGATCAACATATTGATATCTGCTCAATGAGTTCTTCTCTGTGAGAGAAGTTCGAGGTGAAATCCCTTATTTCCACCCTCTGCGTTGAGACATGGTGGATGTCATGTGTGTGACTCCATATTTTTAATGGGCCTGCACCCTGTGTACATCATAAGGGGACGAGGAGCTCAGAAGCTGACAGTTCATCTTAAGCAATCTTGGATAAAAAGATCAACATATTGATATCTGCTCAATGAGTTCTTCTTTGTGAGAGAAGTTCGAGGTGAAATCCCTTGTTTCCACCCTCTGCGCTGAGACATGGTGGATGTCATGTGTGTGACTCCATATTTTTAATGGGCCTGCCCCCTGTGTACATCATGAGGAAGTGATGACTTCCAAATGATTATCACTTGTATTTGTTAAAGTTATTGGAAGGTGATGATCTTACAATTACTTGATCTTCTATCATGATAGACATCTTGTGATGGCTGAAACAAATCATAATAGATGATATCTTGCATGGCGGATTGAGTTCTTTAAAAGGACCATGGCCTTCTATTGTGATAGATATCTTGTGATGGCTGAAACAGATCATGATAGATGATAAATGTTCCTATGGTAAGTATTATTGAGGGTACATGTGCACATCACCTATAGGACATTTTTGAGTTATGGTGAATATCATGAGACTTGATATTCTTGGTCAGACCATATCTCTAATATCATATTGAGGTGATATCTAAAATACTTTTTGAGTTATGGTGAATATCATGAGA
>MU227225.1:2947070-2957351 GCA_018584345.1 Thuja plicata
CTGATATCATATTGAGGTGATATCTAAAATATTTTTTGAGTTATGGTGAATATCATGAGACTTGATATTCTTGGTCAAACCATATCTCTGATATCATATTGAGGTGATATCTAAAATACTTTCTGAGTTATGGTGAATATCATGAGACTTGATATTCTTGGTGAGACCATATCTCTGATATCATATTGAGGTGATATCTAAAATATTTTATGAGTTATGGTGAATATCACGAGACTTGATATTCTTGGTCAGACCATATCTCTTGTTATCACGATGATGTGATATCTTCTCTCTTAAAAGTAATGGATCTTTTGTGAATTGCATTTTGATGAATTTTTTCTTCCCTAGCTAAGAGGGAGTGTTGATATTTGCAGCTTTGATCAGATAAAATGAATGAGATATTAATATTATGGGAATAGATTAAATTATGTACATACATATACATACCAATATATATATATATATATATATATATACATAATCAATTGTTATTGTATTAATCTCATAATAACCATTAGACATGTCCCATCATGGGACATGTCTCTCCTAGCCTCATTCTCAATATAAATGAAAGAGAGATTGTTGCATTTGGAAAACACATACCATATACAACATAGAGTGCTATTACATTTGCAGCTATCCTAAAACTTAACACCTAGGATTATGTGATAGTTGAACATGAGTTGGGAGCTACTACAAAGAAGATAGAATACGAGCAAGCTCAAGATGCTCTTAGGGCCATGCAAAACAGGATGAATAAGGAAGTGGCAAAGAAGAACAAGTATAAAGAGGAGAGTAAGAAATTGATAGCATATTATAGGAATGTCTTCAAACCAACCCAAGACATAGATCGCATAGTTGTACCACCTCTCGCCCTCGAGAGGGAAGATATTGATAGTGCAGAGGGCTCAAGAACATCACTTCATGAGACTCGAGCTTGGATGAATGAAGTTTTTTAAGAGGGGAATGATGTTCTGGGATTTGTGCAACAGTTTCAGACATTCACAACACTTAGAGAAAGATTTCAAGCTTTTAGCAGTCTTTGGGAGGAGTTTCAGCGCATCAAGAACAAAACCATACCTAGATTGAAGCTATGACAGAGGTTCCTGAGCAACTTTTAGAGAGAAGTAAGGTGATCAAGGTAGGAGAAATGAAGCATGTAACAACATGGTATTTTGTCTTAATCCACAGACATGATACTTTGGAAAGGATAAGGAATGATAGTGCTCATCTTGGTGTCTCCATATTGAACATGATTGAAGAGCTTGTAGGAGCGACAAAGGTCACCTTCCACCTTGAGGAGAAAAAGGAAGAAAATATGCACTTAGAGATTTTGGAGAAGTTGAGATCTTACACTTTGGAGGAGAATGATGTCATTAGAAGGGAGCACTTGAGGAGACTTTCATCTCTTTAACTTCTCATGGTCTCAACCAAGGACAATAAAACATAATGGGAGTAAACAATTTCTACAACTAAAACTGAGTTGGACTTGGTAGATTGGAGAATTCAGAATATACCCATGTCACCAATGAATGTGCTCAATAATATTGTGTCTAGGTTCATCAAATTGACAAAGAAAGAAAGAGACAAAGGAAATGATTTTTTGGATGATAATTTGATGTAAGCCTAAGTGGCAAACTAATTTCTCATTGGTTGGTAGTTTAGATACTTAATTCTGATTGGCTTACAAATGGTGCCATTTGGTTGGTTGTCACTTTTTTATAATTTTGCTATTGGTGCATTTTGAGGTGCTTGAATCTCATTGGCCGATGGGGTGGCAACCCTAATTAGGGTTTGTAGGATTCAATCTGGGCCATTGATTCTAATTTAATCTTGGCCGTCCATTGTACTTGAGCTCCCTATATAAGGCTTGCTCCTCTCATTTGTAGAGATGTTGGATAATTGTTGCAAAGATAATGCCAAATTTGCTCTACTTCTCATTGTTGTGTTTTGCATGGTGATTAGTTGTCATCAAATTTGAATTATTGCATGGTTGTCTTCATCCTCACTTAGAATAGATTTCCATTTTAAGTCGATAAGATAGAATAGAATTTTCTTTAAGTAACTTAGTTGAATGAAAGAAATTGTGGATGTTCACTTGCAAGACTCAAATTGAAAACTAGGCCACTAGCCTCTTGGTGATTGGAGTGCCTTGTGTGGTGAGCTAGTGATTGATTGCACTTAACTTCAATTGATATCTAATCTTTAGTTTGCATCTATTTATGGGATTGAAGAGGAAATATTGATTTGAAAATCATTTAAGTATACCTTAGAAGCTTGTAGTAGATGGGTAGAGTCGTTGACAAAGCTACATCTAGTAGAGTCCAAGTCATCCATACTTGCATTTATACTTAGGAGTAGTAGAAGTCTAAGTTTGAGTTGAAGGAGAGTTGAAAATCAAAAGCTATATTTTCATTGCACAGTGTGAAGCCAAATCTTTAGAAATCTAGTTGACAAGTCTTGAGAAACAATGTAAGTCCCCCTTAGTGATTCCAACAAATCACATTGTTGATCCCTAATCAGGCTCCCACCTGAGGTAGGGCAGTCTGAAAGCTTTGTAGGAGTGAGTCATAAATACGCTTTGCAAAGCAACCTCTGAGGTATTATAGAAGCCGACTCTTCTCCTTTTGGGTTTGGGAAAGGGGAAAGAAAATCAAACAAAAGCTAAGGCAATGTGCTAGAGATTTTGAAACCCTTTGAGTTCCCGCTAGAAACAATAAGAACACAAGCCTCCAGAAATGAGCACAGAATGCTACAGACTCTTCATTGTTGGAAAGAGAACGCGATGGCAAGATCCTAGACATAGGCCAAAACATTCATATCTTCCTGCGAGAAGCACTTGTTAAGGCTCATAGGAAATATTCTTATTGTCACACTAAAACCACTATTCTCAGAGAATTTTATTCAACATAATGGCATGGTATAACCCTACACCACGAGCATTGAAAGACTAACCAAACATGATCAATAACTTGTGAATCAATAATGGATTATAAGAGCCTGAAGGCAACAAATGATAGTTATATTTGTTCAGAAATGACACGGAACCTTAAAACCATCTACAAAACAGAAAGAAACATACAGTAAAAGCAACACTGGGCATAGTCTAGTATATTTCTTCTATTGATTATGTAGAAAATACAATGCTAGGGTCGAAAGAATGCATATACAACTATTTCACAGTGCTACTGTACAATGAACAAAATGCTCCTAGAACAACCATTCTAGATCTAATTGAACTCTATTACAATGTGCTCGCAGGCTTTTATTAAAAGAATTCCTTAGATTGAACCTTGGAAACACAACCGAAAAGGGCTCTGCAAATGTGCCATGTGGAAGAGTCATCATTGCGGTTACTACAGTTGTCTCGGCATGCCGATCTCCGCAACATTATTTTTCTTCCATGCGCACAGCATGAGCGCCACCTGTGCCTTTCTCAACTTCCTCGCCATCACGAGGGAACAAATTCCCAACTTCCACTCGCGAGAATTCCTCATTTTTCGCGCATGGAGGTGATCTCATTTTCGGATCAAAACTGCATCGAGATTCGCCGTGGGCCGAAAAATGACCATTTGCCTTGAAGGATGTGGGCCCCGCAACTTGGACACGTGGCACGCTGGCGGGATTTCTGGCAAGAAATCTCCCTTCTTTTGCCTCAAAAGTTCCGCGGTGTTGACATGTGGCACCCTCTAATGTGAGCGCTCCTTGAAGGGTAAAAGTTTGAAGGGAATGAACTCGCGGACTTTGTAAAAACTGCGCCATTTTGGTATTTGGGTAATCCGACTTCGTAGGCTCATAACTTTCAGCCCATTGCTCAGGATTAGTAATGGCATATATCGTTGGAAAGGTCTTCAAGAGATCTAATTTCGGTCCCTCGGCACCATTCCTTTGGCTCACCGTGCAGGGCCTCGGCACATCGTGCCGAGGAATAGACGACAGTTTTGACCCCAAATTCTGCTCTGAAGGCCTCCGAGAATGCACTTTTATGAAATATAGAAAAATACCAAAAAATATATTTTCGATTTTTCTCAATTCTGCTCAAACTGTCACTTCTGCACTGTCTCAAATTGCCTTCGAAATGCTCCAGATGAAGGCCGTGGTAGATAACATCTACACACATCATTTCAACTGAGCAATTATCCACGATAGAAGGAACCTTGAAGTCATTTCATGATCTTACTTTGCAAGCTTAGCATGAGGAGTGAGTTTATTTAATAGAGGATTGAGTATCCAAGTGTTTCACTTTGAAATGTTCGGGTATTTGATTATGCATGTTGTAGCGGAATAAAACTCACATCAACAGGACATGACAATCCCCCCCTCCAAGATGTTGCCTTTCCTCAAGCAACTTCAAGCTTGAATGCTCCATACTCAAGGGGATTTAAGAAAATTCAAACACCATGCAATGCCCGTCCAAGGTAGACCAAGCATAGCAACCAAAAGAGGTCTCCTCTAAGATGATGAGTCTGCAGAGATCACCTGGATCCCATATACTAACATAATCTCGTACTTGAATCAAGCAGTATATATTACATATACTATGAGCTGTATCCCCTCCTCTAACACTATAATGACAGATAATTTGTTGTGACATAGGAAACTCAAACAACAAATCTGAAGTGTTTTCGTACCATAGACTACAAACAAGATGCTCACTCATTTTCTCCGAAAGAGAATAATTTGAATTATCCTCAAAACCTTCATTTTTGTAACTCAGAACTCTGTCTCACCAACATATTCTTCTCCAAAATACAAATATTGATCAATGCCTCAACATTTGGTGTTGCAGAAGCTACTGCATGATTTGGTGTATCTTCCTTCAACTTGGGCTCTTCACAACTGATAAGTGTTGCCTTTTCTGTCCTAACTTCATCAATCTTCTGTTGACACCTGCAATCATTAGATATCAATAAAACATCTTCTAACAAAGGATCTTGCATGTTGGATCCTTGTTGTTCTTGCCCAATGATCTGCTCTGTAGTAATGTCTTGTGGCTGTTCTTGATACCTTCTCCTCCGATGCCCATTTCTTGTTTTCATCTCATAATAGTTAATACTCAATGAAAGACATGTTGTGCTGTATGGCTGGGTTTAAGGTATTATATTCAACATGACACCTTGCCATTTTATCCTCTTGTTGTCGTGGTGTGTTTGGCTCTGAATGTCTTTTTGGGTGGGTTAATTGCAACCCTACCATTAGCTGAGTTACTTCCTTCAACAAAAGGCTGATTAAGCCTACCAGCATTCCACTGTTGATTTATCACCCTTAGGATGTGAGCTACCTCTGCCATAGAATCTCTTATAAAGGACAAAAATTGTCTGATAACTGCTTGCATATTCTCTTCATCCCTATCCATAAAACTGCAATGCAACAGTTCCCACAGGCTGGCAAGGGCAAATGCTCCGATACCACTGCAATGAGCCTGAAATCTGAATGATTCCAATCCTTGTTCTTATTTGAAACTGTTAAATTCAAATATAAACTGATTGCAAAAGGTAGACTCAGAAATAGAAAATATACACTACCAGTAACCCCAAATTACTTGTAGATGATCAAAATAGATAATAATTGCACAGTCCATAATATCAACAGCATGATGCATTTTTGAAGCTACTAATCCAAGAGTTGACTCACACACAGAATCTGATATCACTCCTAAAATATCTGAATAGCTGTAATATGACCTTACATATCTTAGTAGCGGAAACACTTGATAGCCAGAACTATCTCAAAGAGCTCGATATAGAATTTGGCAGGGGTGCTGTTTATCCTCTTATGCAACAGAAAAAATAGATCTCTGCTGCCCTCACTCCTTGTCATCTTGTGTACTGCATTTAGAAGTGCATCACGCTCTTCCATCTTACTCTTGCTGAGAATCAAGTAATGCAACAGATATTTACCAGTGAGAGGAATCCAGATTAGGATTTTCTGAATACAACATACTCATTTGATTTCATTACTATTTACAAATTTAAAAGATCTTCAACATGTAAACTTTTGGCAGCGGGTATTATTTTCTGAATGCAACACTGATTTAATTTCATTGTTTCTTGGCAGATTCCGGCAGATCTTTTAGAGGAAGTCAAGGCATTAGCTAAGGCAGCACATGAAGACATGGATGCAGATTAGTGAGAAAAAGGGGATTGCTCGTAAATTTTAGAAAACTGTCCACCAATCTAATTATGGGGGAAAATCATTTGATGTATTCCGTTCGGGAGCATTCAAATTTAGTCTGAAATGAAATGGCGACATTGAGTTACAAGCAGAATGATTTACTGTTTGGGAAAATTCTGACATAATTGGGAATCCATATTTAATTGTTATATGCGAAAACTTTCTATCTGTCCATGTTCCCTTTTTCTTCCCCAAGAGACCATATATTATGACATTGGAACCTAAACTATACATCTGGCACAATATTTTCCATTTAATAAAACAATCATGTTTTTCCGAAGGATTTAAAAAATTCAAAAATTCTAGTGCCAAACCAGAATTGAACTAGATTATTATTTGCTTAGGTTGAAAGTTAATTTGATGCTTTATTTTGGCGACGACATGAAGAGCAAAATATAATTCAATCAGGGACAGATAAATGAAATTTTAATCACTATTAATCTATGAGAATCGTTTTTTTAACAATTTGCTTAAGTTTAAATGGATTTAGAAGCTTCATTTTGGTGATGGCATAAAGAGAATAAATTTATGTCAAACATGATCCAGTCTACCATTTTGAGGTAGAATTTTGGCGAAGAATTTCACACAAGGCAATTATATCATAAAAAATTTGGGGTAGAATTTATTTGCCTTCTAGAATTGCAAACATGAGTCAGCTCATCAGTTTCGTTTAGTTCCTGGTGATATTGCCATCGTGATTCTAAATTTGAAAAATTTGATTCCAATCAAAGACAGTTCGATTAGATCCCTAATCATTTAAAGCAAAAATGATGAAAAACAGAAAATAGTTTTCCCAAGGCACGCGGTTTTTCCCAAAATTACACCACATGAAATGATAGATATTCTCCAAATTGAACTCCGGACAAACAAGAAGTTTGTAAAATGCAGTTTTCTAACTATTGTTTTGGATGTAATCAGCAAAACAAGGGTGCTATTGTTTTCTACCAATTGTTGAATAGAACTCCCACCAATTAAAAACACATTGATGCAAAGCCGTCCACTTTTTAAATTTATTATTTAATACAACATATTCAATGAAGAGCATATTTTTTAAAAAATGGCGACAAATATAAATGTAACAATGACAAAGATAAATGTATATTAAATATTCAAAGGTCGAAGGATATGAAAGTTATTCCATATGAAGTAATGGGCCTCGCACGGTGCCATTGTGTAAGTATGGCCTTTTAGTAATGCATCTTCCACGAGAACTTATAAAGGAAAAATATGCAATGAGAATACGAGCTTGTTAATTGCATGAGAAATGTAAAAAACAGGAGATAAGTACAGTAAGAGGATTTTATCTATTTGAAAAATGATAATATTGTGTTTGGCTTGGTGGTCATGGAATGACAAGGTGCATAGGACATGATGCATGCCATGTGTTGTCGACCTATCTTGTCACAACGATGATCACTATAGCACTTATCATTACCCACAAGCTCAATATAGGAATGTTACTGGAAACCCTTCAATTGGTTGTACCCATCATATGCAAGGAATTGAAGAGGGAAAACCATACATGAAAGTAATTATAATATATAAGAATGTATATAAGCATGTGAGGGAAATAAAAAATGAATTAATCAGGGGTTAAGAACATACTCCATTTGGAATGATAAGGCGTGATAAGCATATATAGGTTGGAGATAGGATCTCTAAGTAGCACCATTTCCCTTGGCATGTGCAACATGAAATGGTAATGCTGCTATCAATTTGCAAACACCCATGCAATTGTAGATCACTAGAGAGGCATATACCCCAATGTGGCATCCAAGGGAACATGCGCATAAATGACAGAAATTTAAGTCCCTAGTAGATATAGGTAAGAAAGAGGTAATGTGTGGTGGCAGGTATGCTGCCCCACAGATAAGGACCATATGGTAAAAATGTGATATGGGAGAAGATGTGATTCTCCCAATGTAAAAAAAACTAAAATAGCAGAATGGTAGGAAGCTAAATATAATATGTAAAACCCAGAGAAAACAAAACAAACATAGAGAGGAGAGCGAAAATGTCACCAAATATTTCTTCTCTTCTCCATTATAGAGCCTCCTTATAGGGAAGAAGAATATATTTATTTTTGAGGGGCTTGCCATAGTCAATCCCCTATTTTGGTATTTTTGCCCCTATGACTAGGATATTTGAAATATATAGAAAAATAACGAAAAATATTATAGATTGTGATATGAAATGATCTAGCTACACTATGTTAACATGAACATGTTTAAATGCTAGCATAGTATGTTAATTGAGATAGGAAGAGAATAAAAAAATAGAATGAAATCACCTAGAGCATGTGAAAAACCTCCAAGGAAAATGCTATTATTTGATTATATTGTTGTATACAATCCAATGAAAATACCAAGCAAAGAGTCTTCAGAAAAGTATTGTGTAGTCAGAGAACTTGTTATATAGTGATAATACAAATATTTCTTTTAGAGTTGTAAAGTCGAGCACATGATATTTAGAAATTATCCTTTCCACTTCCTTATTTTTTTTAAAATAGTAAGTTAGATTGTTTTTTGATGTGACTATATGTAAGAGCATTACTCCAAAACATTAGCAAGAAGTTAATGCTCCAAGAGTCATCGGATCACAATTTTTCTTGGGATTCTAGTACACTACGTAGATTCCATACCAAGTGCTTTGATATAAAAAGAAAGAATAAAAAAGCCAAGAACATCACATATTTGCTAAAGGTTGAAGATTTTGGTGTTGAATTCTTTTTAATTCAAACATTTTATAATAAAGGACTTAAGAGGAAACACTATGAAGTGTAAAATTGCAAGGGTATGCAATTTACAATTTTTTTTTAATCCCTCATTTTAGTAGGCATATGAACTATGTTAAATATGGATGCTAAAGTAGAGTTATAGATGACACATGTTTATCCAAACATACTGTAGAGGAAGTAAAATCTTCAAGACAAGTGGATATGAGCCCAAGAAAACTATAAATAACTAGGATATCTTGGACAAAACATGGATATTATGCCAAAAAACATGGATAGTTTGTGGCTGGTTGGGCCTTTTTCTTTTTGGTTGGCACTATGGTTAGTTCCTTTGGCTTGTTTGGTGGGGCTCCACAATTGTTTTTTTGGTCTTTCTTTGACCTATCTTTTGCTGCTTATGTACAAGGTTTCGGGACCTTTCAAATCCTGTTTTTACTTAATCAGAACATGGATATTATGCCAAAAATCTATAAAAATGTTAGCTAAAAAATAGACCAAGTACATAGAAACACAAGACACACTCATGGAAACAAGCATACAAAAACATTGTGAGTGCCCACTGTACAATAATTGTGTGTTGGTAGGAAAATGGGTGTGTGCATTGTGAGAGCCCCACTATACAATAATTTTGTGATGCTAAGAATGTGAATTATTCTAAGGAGAGAAAAATATAGACACTAAACATGTAAACATCAATAAGGATGTTGCATTATGAAACACATAATATTGTGCTCATGAAATAACATCACACATCATAGAGATGTCACAAAAAATACTGCAAACTGGGAAGTAATCACTCCTAAAGTGTAGTAGAACTACATGGAGAAAGGAGGAAAATCACGGGAGAAACAACCGGGAAGGGGACTAAATGCCTCAATATTTTGTATTATCCCAAAAAGTCACAAATAAAAAATATGACAAATAGAAGAATGACGATACAAATAGGTGAATTAACAAAATTTCATCTATCTTGCATCCACGTAGCTACAATGGTATCATAGGTCCTCTAGGAGAGATTAACAAATATAGAAAAGAAAGCATAAGCGAACACAAAATAATCATGCACAAATATGAACTCTATAGATTTGAAAGTACTACTCTAAATATTATTCTCAAATCGATCATGATCTCCCGATCCCGATCATAAGGGTAGGAAGGTCAAGCTTGTAAAGTACTTTTAGAGTAGTATTAGGCATCTCATCAGTAGTAAGAGCTAAGGGCCCGTTTGGACGCAGGCATATCGGCTGCAATTCTTGCATTCCGTATTCAGAATACGGTATCCACTGTTTGTGGTCGACTTTGAAAGATGGAATTGGAATTTCGATATTCCAATTTGACCAAAAAAACGGGCATTCCATCTTCCACTTGAAAAG
>MU227225.1:2965369-2976594 GCA_018584345.1 Thuja plicata
TCGTCATATCGTGCCCTCACTTGCATTTGGAGTCGGCTAATACAACATCATGACTGGAGCCATTGCGTGCTTGGTGATGGTTGTATTCTGATTAGCATTTGAGTGTGTACCTAAGTCAACAAGCAAAGGATTTCATCCTCCACCTAGCAAATAGGACAAAGTGAGTGTTTGTTTCACCCCTTAACAATGCAAAACTGTTTGACGTGTTCAAAAGCTCATTAAAAAGATAAGCACCTCAAAAAACAATCAAAAAATTTCAAACCCTAGAGTACAAGTGTTTTTCACACCTTACGACACCTCTTGACGAAATATGGAAACAAACACCTTCACGCACTTCGAAAACAAAATTTTCAAAACTGACCCAAATTGACAAAGACATCATAAAATTGTATCCTATTTTTCATGAGTCGTATTCACTATTTAGGATTGCATTTGGTATTTAGGATCATATTTGGTCAGCAAGAAGTCGTATCCAGATTCTAGGATCGTATTTGCTAGCATCAGAGGCTCGTATTTGGGAGCTTGTATTCAGGGCAGTGGGCATTTGTGCTAGTTTTTCTTAGGAAGTCTCAGTTGCTTAGGATACCCTTTTCACTCTTTAGTTGGTTCATGTTGTCTCTTCTGGTCTCCCTATTGTTATTTTTATAACACTTTCGAAACGTCCACCTTGCATGCTTAGTCAGTCTTTTGTGATCAGTTCAATACGTGTGGTCTACCCATTTTCTATCAACAACTTGATTCCCAGCTCACTATCAGGGCATTCTAACCCTCTGACGCTGGAATCATTTACATCCACCAACAACAAATAATTATTTCTACCTAGACACACCCACTTGAACGATCTAAAAACCTTACTGGCACTATTGGGAAACGTTGACGGAGTTGAGAAACAAACTTTATGGTTAACACAAGACGCAACTAGTACACAACTAAAGGATCAAAAGTGCCTCCTAAAACACCACACTTCCAAGGAGAAACTTCTTGCAGTTCCCTTTATGATCTAGATTCACCTCCAATGGATAGCCATGCTAACGATTGGAGTAAGGCTTTTGAGGGTTATAATGATGGAAAACAAGCACAATTCGAAGGCATGGAAGAAGAAGAAAGACCCAAGTTTGAACATAATCCGTTTGGGTCAGATAGTGAAGAAGAGATCCCTGAAGATGAGTACGAGAAACTCAAACAAAGTAAAAGGATCCACAAGCTATTGGAATGAATAATTGGTGATGATAAGGAAAAATATTTCCTCCATCTAGCATCCTCAGGTGTCAAGCTACCCAAGGATTATAATGTGGACGACCTCAAAGAAAAGGAGGTACCAAACCCGATATCTATTCTCACCAAACAACTCAATCTAATGCAAACAGAGCTCACCAACCTCAAACAAGAGAAGGACAAACCTAAAAAAAAATACTCTTTGGACGCCATTTGTCCATTCCCTTTCGACAAGAGTATCACTATGGTCCCGTTTCCTCCCAACGCGGCATGACCAAAGTATGACAAATACACGGGAGAAACTGATCCACACGACCATGTAAGGGAATTTTGTGCTCTAAGCATTGAGTACATGCACGGACCCACTTACCTCATGCGACTGTTTCCAGGAAGTCTAGGAGGTAATGCCATGGAGTGGTTCTCAAAATTGAATCCTAAAGTCAAAACATTCGAGGAATTGATGCAATGGTTCATTCAACATTACTCCTACAACATCCAACATGATGTAACTATGATGGACCTATGCAATACCAAACAGAAAACTAGAGAATCCTTTATACACTTCCTACAAAGATGGAGGAATATTTTTGCACGATATTCAAGGGTCATTCCTGAAATAGAAAAGATGGAAATCTTCGTCAATAATCTCGTGCCAGAATTGAGCTATGCTCTACAAATGCAAGACTCTCCTAGCTTCGATAGGATGATTAAAAATGCCCTCCATATTGAGGAAGTCATGGTCAAAAAGGGAGAGATCACCCTTCAAAACAAAAATAAAGGTAGTAGCTCCAACTCCAAGCCTAAATGGTGGAAGCAAAACAAAAATGTTGTTAATGACAGAGTAGTTGATGCCTCTCACATTAATTCTAAACCCAAAGCATTCAATCTAACCAATGGCATGCAAGCAAGCAAGGAGGCTAAAGTAACACCTCCCGTTCCCAAAACAAACAATGATAATGACAAGGACGCACATGGACTTCAAAACCCCAAAGAACATTCACTCCTTTAGGGGAACCTCTTGAGACTGTTTTAAAAACATTGGTGGATAACAAAGTTCTTACGATTCCCGATTCTAAACCGTGGGAACCAATGGTCAAACCCAGATGGTGGGATGATAACTCCCATTGTATCTTCCACAAAAACAAGGGACACAAGACTAATAATTGTCTCAAACTAAAACATGTTATCCAAGACCTCATTGAAGGAGGTAAGATCAAGGTAGACGGACATACTACCAATGAGGACCATACGACATTTAACAAACCCTTTCCTAATTATAATCAAGGGGAAACATCTAAAGGGAAAGGTAATGAGGTAAACTACACCTATTCCAAGAGTGACAATGTGATTAATATGCTCAATATCAAAACTAAATACATCAATATGGTCACGATTAAGGGAGCCTCATCCTCCTCAAATGCTGTCACACGGAGCCAAGCACAGGTTACAATCAAGGGACCTCCAAAACCAACATCAACATCAAAGGTTCCTATTGTGACTATTCCTAAACCAACAACAAAACACATGGTCACTATCCCTAGAGCAAAATATGACTTGGTAGACCAATTGCAAAGAACCGCTGCCAAAATTTCCATCTTTGAATTGCTCAAGATATCCACTGTGCATAGGGAAATCCTAGAACAAGCTCTACACCCTGCTAATGTTCCGAAGGATATCGACATAGACAGGTTCCAAGTGATGGTCAATCACATCTCAGTGCCACACTATCTCTCCTTCTCTGAAGAAGATGACAAGTCATTGACCCATCCACACAATCAACCCCTCCATATCGAAGTTCTTATTCATAAATCCCGTGTTAGATGCGTATTGATAGATGGAGGCGTGAGATTGAATATCTGTACACTGGATCTCGTCAGGAGACTAGGTCTCTTAGAACAAACAATTGACACCAGAAACAATATAACCATCAAAGCATATGATGAGGAAGAAAGATCTTCCAAGGGTCTCATTGCTCTACCTATCAGAGTTGGACCTATTGAGAGGAATGTTATATGTCAAGTTCTGGATCTACCATTGGCCTACAACATTCTACTAGGGAGACCCTGGATTCACGAGATGCAAGCTGTACCATCCACTTATCACCAATGCATAAAGTTCCCACATAATGGGATATAAGTGACAATTCCTACAGATGCCAACTACACTTGCAACAATATCAAAGCAGGTAGCATGATCCCACACAACAAAGAGGCTATGGATGCAGTTGCTCCTGAGACTACCAAGGACATGGTTATGAAGGGTTTTAGCAAAACTTTGAAAATTGAAGAAACAGGTATGGGAGAGTACAAGCTGGACCTGACTCCTTCACTGACAAACCTTCCAGTGTCACTGAGGTCTTATGAAAAACCGTTACCAACATTCACACCTCTAGAATTCAAAGAGCCGGAAGTACACAAGGCAACTGGCATGATAAAGGCATCCACATCTTCTTCAGATAACACAGAAGAACAGGCAGTCTTGAACTGGCTTTACAAAGGAGAACCAGAGGACTTTGAGGTCAAACATGTGAAAATATCCCCAGAGTAGTATGGAAAGGGATATGATTTCCTCAAACAAATGGGTTACAAAGGAAAGGGACCTCTAAACGACACATGACGAGGGATCATTGAACCTATTGTTAGAGTTGTCATACTATAGCTAATAATTAATTTATTTAATTATTAGTCTATTATACTCTTCGCTTAAGTTAAACTTAGGCATCTTATTATTCTTTAGGGCTTTTGCCTTTAGGGTTTCGTGATTCCTTTTATAAGGATTCACCTCTTTGTTTTTCATAAGGAGTTTTCACATCTCATTGTAACATCTTGAAACATATTGTCAATATATTGTTTTCTTGTGCATATGATGTCTCTTGTATTTTGGCCTCCATAGATTCTTCCTATCTTCTGTTCTTTACTTCTTCCATGTGACAGGGTTATGCATGCAGGTGTTCTTGGGAGAATAGGGTTTTACCTATTCTAACATGGTATCAGAGCCATCTTGCTGCTCGCTGTTTGTGTTTTGTCAAAGTGTTTCAGAAGATGGAGGTTTTTCTAGTCTTTCAAAAGTTTTTTATGTGGATTTAGGGGGGACCTTTGTTTCTGTTCATTTTGGGCTCAAACAGACATCTCCGTTGCGCTTAGAGCACCCAAAAACCCCAGAATCCATATAAAATTTGTCCATTTTGGACAACTTGTCTTGAAGGAAATTTTTTTTTGGTTTCCAGTGCCGTACGGGCACAGAAACCGAGAAAAAATTAAAAAAAACCATTTTTTAAATTGTTTTATGTGCTTTGAAAAACATGAACAGTGCAATGTAAAAGGGTGCTATCGCTGGGCCATTGACGCTCCACTGCCGCCAGTCGATGCCCAGCCCCCACCCTGCGGGCTTCGCTGGCCCCTCCGGCCCCCGTCACCAGCCGCCCTCCTCCAGCGCCACCGCCTCCAGCCACCCTCCTCCGGCGCCCCTGTCACCGGCCCCGCTCCATGCTAGCCCACTGCCCTCCGCTCCGGTGCCCTCCGCGTGCCGCTCCGCTCCGGTGACCTCTGCCTCCTGGTCCTCGCCGCTCCGCCCGCCCAGCGGGTTTTTTAAGCCCCGCAGGCTTTTACCGCTAGCGACGGTCATATGGGCGATCGAGAGCTCCAGTTTGAGCCCCTTGCGTGTGCCATGCGACCAGGGGCTAGCTCTTTTTCAGCCCCAGGGGCTTAAAACCTAATTTTGTGAAATGTTTTGACCTTACCTCACTATTTTCGCTCTATCTGGAGCATATGGGGGTATTTTTCTGACTTCCTTATATCGTCAAGAAGCTCTTTTTGAGCACTTTCCAATGATGGAGGTTGGGGTTTTGGGTTCTGCCATTTTGATAGTGTTTTTTTTATCAAAGTTTGCTGTCTATTTTTTGCCTTCTGGGAGCCATATCTTGCTCATCCGGACTCTATTTTTGGCAAACCAGATATCGTCGAAAAGCTGGTTCAGTGAAATTTTCAGTTGTAGGGGTCTTTTTTCTAGATTCTTCTCTAGGTTCTTTCTCCTCTGAGTTTTTCTCTTTTGCACTCTGGCAGATTACTTGGGTTCTACAGGTCCTGGGATCTCTTCTTCTGTTCTTCTGGCTCACTCTTCTTTTTGACTTCTGAGCATTGTATGCTTCCCTTTTGTAGCATTTTCTTTTCTGTAAACGCACTGAGATAAAGTGCCTGCTTTTGCATATCTGAGATTTTGAGCACCTTGTGTGTTTTTTGTACTTGCACTCAGTTATAAAGTGCCATGGGGGGATTATGATGTTTTTCCTTTTGTGCTCATCCACCTTTGTCAAGAGAGTGTACCTTCCATGACATTAGCCCATGCTGTGTGTCAGTGACACCGCCCTTTATCCTGTGCTTGTACTTTTGTTGCACTGTTGGTGTTCCTGATTCTTCTTCCT
Source organism: Thuja plicata (assembly GCA_018584345.1). Taxonomy (NCBI): domain Eukaryota; kingdom Viridiplantae; phylum Streptophyta; class Pinopsida; order Cupressales; family Cupressaceae; genus Thuja; species Thuja plicata. The sequence goes on from MU227225.1 coordinate 2,971,005, forward strand.
ACAGATGTTTCTGGCATTGCATTTCAGTGTTCTTGTCACCCCTCTCCCTGTTCAACATTATGGGGGGGTTCACCTGTTGGTTCTATTACTTCCTTGGTTCGGTTGAGTGATCTACGTATTCTATTTTTGTTCCTATGTACTAGGCAGATGCAGTGGCTAGGCACCTATGCACTCCGATGAGATGGATCATCTACTATATAGACAATCGTTCATTCCTACTTTTGGAGGTCACCTCTTCAGACTTTGTCTTCTCTACTTGGTCATGCACTATTTCAGTGGGGGTTCCAACAATTTCTTCTGACAGTGTTTATAGCTTCATGCTTTGGAGATGCTTCTTGCTCTTTCTTGTTCCTTTCCTTGGGACATTTCCCTAGATTGGAGGCTTTGTTTCCTTCATCTAGTTTATTTCTTGTACTTGGGTACCTGATCAGGCCTAGTTGTCGGGACCCATAGCTCCTTTCTTGCATTTTGTTTTCATGCATCTTTTAGTCCTTAGCTGTTTAGCTTCTCCCTAAGTTACACTTAAGGGGGGGTGTTAGAGTTGTCATACTATAGCTAATAATTAATTAATTTAATTATTAGTCTATTATACTCTTCGCTTAAGTTAAAATTAGGCATTTTATTATTCTTTAGGGTTTTCACCTTTAGGGTTTCGTGATTCCTTTTATAAGGATTCACCTCTTTGTTTTTCATAAGGATTTTTCACATCTCATTGTAACATCTTGAAACATATTGTCAATATATTATTTTTTTGTGCATATGATGTCTCCTGTATTTTGGCCTCCATAGATTCTTCCTGTCTTCTGTTCTTTACTTCTTCCATGTGACAGGGTTATGCATGCAGGTGTTCTTGGGAGAATAGGGTTTTACCTATTGTAACACCTATTCCCATGGAATTCTGCCTCAACAGAGATAAAATAGGACTGGGCTTTAATACTCAATCCAACAAACCTACTTCAAAACAAAGTCCCCCTTCTGAAACAGAGAGTGAAAAAATAGATGAGATAATATTGGAACCATGGCCTTATGAGAGATTACTACATATTGGTACAAAGAATCTTGAATATCAAGGAGAATGCTACATACCTAGTTTTGAGGTACCACAAGATCTTCATACTCCTTTACTAGCACAACCTCACATTCAAGAGGTAGGAGACACCATAGCAACAATCACTCAAGAGGAACCCTGACCACAAAATTTATATCCTAACTGGGGGCAATTGGTCACAATTACACATGTCCTCGATCTACCTCACTTTGATCTACAAGCAACTAATTGAGTCCATCAAATAAACATTGCTAAACATTTGGATAGATCTGATGATGATGTCATAGACTCTCATGACTATGAGTGGGATCGGCTATCTATTGCCTCTGAAGAAATCGGGATAGATACAATTCACATGTTTGCAGCTTCCTCAACTCCTAGTAAACGACCGAACACTCCTTTCAAAGATACTGATCCTCCTGAAGCAGAAGAAGAGTTCCTTCCCCCAATCATTGATGGAGACACTAGTGAATACATAACTCTAGAAGAATTCCATAGGCTACAAGCAAGAAGCCTCCTTTTACAAAGGGATGATGATGAGCTATCTACTGACGAGTCGTTAGAGTTCGATCCATATATAACTGACAATGACCCTTTTAACAACCATCTTACTCTTATTGATCTAAATATTGAAGATATTAACTTAACAAATCATATCATGTCGGTTAACAGTTTTGATTCTAACACAATGCTGTCCTTCTCAGAATCTGACTCCCTAAAATTGGTCCTTCTAGACCTAATCGATTGGACTGAAACAGATCCCACTCCTATCCTCGACTTTCCCAATGACCACTCCCTATCTTGTTACCTTAATGCTTGTGAACCTCACCCTTCTTCCACCAATGCAAGGAGCGAGACCATGTCACATGAGGATATCAAGTTTATTAGTCACAAATTGAAAAAGAAAAAGAAAAAGCGGACTGATGGTGAAAAGCACTGTATGGCAGTGTCAGGTCCCAAAATAGTAAATAAAAAAGATGTATCCAATGGTGAAAACCTCTCAGAGGCGCCAAAGGATGATACTCTTAATATCCTCCCTGAGCACTTTCAAGAGAGATCTTCGGTATTGGTTGAACCAACACAGCTAGTAAACTTGGGCACTATTAAAAATCCTCAGATGGTTCATCTAGCACAATCTTTATCAGAAGAAGAGAAGGTATAGTTCACTGAGTTCCTAGAAGAGAAAAAGATCAAATTTTCATGGTTTTACACTGATATTCCAAGGCTAGATCCTAATCTCATTATGCACCACTTATCTATAGATCCTGGGATCAAGCCCATGAAACAAAAACTCAGAAAAATGCATCCTCATGTTGCATTACTGGTGAAAGCAGAATTAGAAAAGTTGTTGAAGGCTGGATTTATTCGAGTCATTGCCTATGCAGCATGGATCTCTAATGTGGTCCCCATTTCTAAATTTGATAAATCTATTAGGATCTGCACGGACTTCAGAGACCTCAACAAAGCATGTCCGAAAGATGATTTTCCTCTACCAAATATTGACATGATCATAGACCTTACAGCTGGCTTTCAGATGTATTCATTAATGGATGGATTCTCAGGTTATAATCAAATCAAGATTGCCCCTGAGGATCAAGAGAAGACCGCATTCACATGTGCATGGGGTACATTTTGTTGGAACATCATGCCATTTGGGCTAAAAAGTGCCGGAGCAACATATCAGAGAGCTATGACAACAATATTCCATGACATGATGCACAAGAATATGGAGGACTATGTCGATGACACATTGGCTAAATCCAAAGAAAGAGGTACTCACATTGTTGACCTAAGAAAGATATTGGATCGAATGGAACAGTTCCAACTTAGGCTCAACCTGAAGAAATGTGTCTTTGGGGTCCAATCAGGCAAGCTCCTAGGATTCATAGTCTCAGCAAAGGGAATAGAGGTAGATCTTGCAAAGGTAAAAGCTATTCTAGAGATGGATCCTCCATGTAATATCAGTCAAATGAGGACACTACAAGGGAGACTCCAGTCTATCAGGAGATTTATGTCCCAACTTGTAGATAAGGCACAACCCTTTACTAAGCTACTACATAAAGGGGTTGCATTCAATTGGGATGAACACTGTGAAGCAAACTTTAGGGAATTAAAAGGGTACCTGGCTGCTCCACCTATTCTTATGGAGCCTATTCATGGGAAACCTTTTCTCCTATACATTTCAGCTACAGCTACATCCCTAGGAGTATTACTAGCGCAAGAACATGAAACAAAGAAAGAACGAGCTATCTACTACATTAGTAGAACTCTAGTCACTTATGAGCTCAATTATAGCATTATTGAGAAAGCATGCTTAGCGGTCGTCTTCGCATCACAGAAATTAAGACACTACATGCTCTCACATACAGTCAAGCTCATTGCTAAGATCGATCCTCTAAAATATCTTTTGAGCAGAACAACATTAACAAGATGTTTGGAAAAATGGGTCCTAATTCTAAGTGAGTTTGACATTGAGTATGTCGAACAAAGAGATATCAAAGGACAGGTACTTGTAGATCAATTGGTTGATTCACCACTCCAGGATGATGAACCATACTAATTGAATTTCCTGATGAAACAATCATGCATCTCACTGAACATCCCTGGAAGATGTGCTTTGACGGTTCATTCACTCAACAAGGATTTGGAGCAGGGGTTCTCTTCATAACTCCACAAGGATACAAGATTCCCAAGTCTTACAAATTAATGTTTCCATGCACCAACAATATCTCAGAATATGAAGCATTAGTCAATGGCCTCAAACAAGCCATGGAATGGAAGATCATTGAGTTACACGTATATGGTGATTCCCAACTAATTGTCAATCAAGTTAATGGGGAGTATCAAACAAAAGATGAAAAGTTGATGCCCTACAAACAACTAGTTGATGATATGAAGAAATACTTTATCTTCATCACCTTCCAACAGATACCAAGATCAGAGAACAAAGCTGCAGATGCTATGGCTACCTTGGTATCCATGTTACAACTAGAGGAGCATCAATTCCGCTATGACTTCTTGGTGGAAGAAATATCCTATCTCGCCTTTTCTAATCGTGAATACCAGGTAATATGTGCCTTAAATACCCCCGATCAATCTCGATATGCCCATATCATTGCTTACTTTTTTGACCAAACCATTCCCGCCAATCTATCTAGAAATGAGAAAAGATCCCTGATTAGGATAGCATCGCGTTGCATCCTCATAACTAACAACCTATATCAATGTTGTCTTGATGGTACACTTCTTCGGTGTTTAGAACACAAAGAATCTAATCTAGCCTTAAAAGACGTCCACAAAGGTGTATGTGGATCACACTCGAACGACTTTTCATTAGCTAAGAAACTGCTCAGAGTAGGCTATTATTGGCCCACCATGGAGAAAGATGCTATTCAATTTTTAAAAGCATGTCTTAAATGCCAGACACATGGAAACCTTATTCATGCTCCTGCGAGAGAACTGATACCTTTCATAACACATTGGCCATTTCAGCAATGGGACTTTAACTTGGTTGGAAAAATATATCCCAACTCTTCAAATGGACACAAGTTTATCATTATGACCACTGAGTATTTCACAAGGTGGGTCAAAGCCATGCCGCTAATCAAAGCCACTGGCAAACAGGTGGCTATGTTCATTCTGAACTACACTATTTGTAGATATGGGATACCCTCTTCAATTGTGATAGACAATGGGGGCCAATTTAAAAATCAAGACATTGATGACCTCTGTGAATAGTTCCATATCACTCAACATTGCTCCTCAATCTATTACCCTCAAGGTAATGGACAGGCTGAGGCATCAAAAAAAAATATTCTCAAAATTCTACACAGAACTGTAAGCAAGTCTGGCAGAGACTGGAATCTACAACTAAATATGGTACTATGGGCCTATAGAACAAGCATCCAAACACCAACTGGAGCCACGCCATTTGCTCTAGTCTATGGCTCTGAGGCAGTATTACCTATTGAGGTTGAAATCCCATCTTTGCAGATATCTTTAGAAGGACTAGTTACTGATGAGCAGTACCGCATTGATCAGAAAAATTCTCTGGACCTCCTAGATGAGCGCAGACAACAAGAATTCAATCACCTTAAAGTGTACCAAGCAAGGATGTCCAAAGGCTACAACAAGAAGGTCAAGCCACGCAAATTTGAAGTAGGAGATCTTGTCCTCAAGGAGAATCCTAAGAATCAACCTAACAGAGAGAAGAAAGGAAAGTTTGAACCTAATTGGCTGGGACCTTATGTTATCACTGCTACTTTCAAGACTGGAGCTTATCAATTAGCTACACCCAAGGTAGACGTTCTTCCAGATCATATCAACACTCTACATTTGAAGTGGTTCTACGCTTGATGTTTGGCTAGCAGAGCCTGTACAACAAAAAGTTTTTGCAAAATACCAAAAACATTCAGAAAATTGATCCTGAAGAAATCCAAAAATAGTGGAAAAGGTCCTACAAAATGGGTATCCTTGGTGAAAACCTAGTAAACAGGCACCTTGATACTACAAAAACATTCAAAAAAGAAAAAATAGCAAAAA
>MU227225.1:3002966-3050195 GCA_018584345.1 Thuja plicata
TTTCAATCTCTAAAAATTTTGGATGTTGAATGATTGGTCTATTTTTGATGTTTTTCTCTGTTACATATCAACCTGCATTGTATTTTTTAAAATTGTCATCTAAATATATATTAATGCAAAGTAACACTTGAAGATAAATATCAAGACTAATCACCGACTAGGATGCCGTTGGTGATTACTCTGGATATTTAACTTCAGGTTTTTTTTTGCAACATTTCTTCTTGGTCGCACTTTCGACGATTTTATGTCAAAATATTTCATCGTGGGTTTGGCATCTTGGTCGAATGGGCTAAAAATTTTGACTAAGTTTGGTCAAAACCACCAGATAGGTTGCTCTGCATATCAACCATTTTGTGTCAAAATTTTTGCATCGTGGGTTTAGCATCTTGGTCAGATAGGCCAAACATTTCGATGACTTTTGGTCAAAACCACCATTTAGAACTGGCCAATTTCAATTGCCACTTTTGACCAATATTGGCGTAGAACATTCGACCTTATCCAACATGAGTCAAAAGTTTGACTAGAAAAATAGCGACGTAGCAATTTGTGGTTCAATCGACCAATATTGGTAGAAACTTAGACCAATTTCTGGTCGAAAAAAGGTGCCAATTCTATCAGTGTTCACTAAGTGGCTACTAACATCGATGGATAGAGATCACAAAAAGTTAAGTCATAGTGATGCCCGAGCAAAGAAACCAATGAGCATTACCGAAAAGAAGATTCACAAGCATTACCGATGGCCAGAATTACAGTGTTAACCAACGAGAAGAAATTTGTAGTGAAGCCCGAAGGACAGACAACCCTTACAGATAGACAACCCCGACAGAGAAGCCTGAGGAGAACTGGAGTGTTGACTGAAGCTACCAAAGAGTTAAAACACCGAAGTTACCTGGAGTTCAGAAATGACAAAATATCTAGCTGGCAGAGCTAACTATAGACTTAACTAGTAGTTATCATTGTTTTCATTGACAAGATAAAGCCAAAGATAAGTAAAGGATTTAAAGCTATTTTATCTAGTTGGCAAGAATATTTCTACAAGATAAAATAGGAGTTTTTCTTTAAATCATGATTGGCTAAGATTGTGGATCATGCCAAGATCAAGAAAATAAAGTACCTAGAAATGACGATATCATGTCTATAAAGAGACAACTTAATTCATTATGAATTAAGGGGAGTGAATGAAAAAGAGGATGCTAAAGAGAAACTAATGAAGAACAAATTCATACAGTCCTGATTAATCAAGCTGAGGAAAGAGCTAAATATTTTTGCGAACACCGAGCAATAGAGAATAGCATCACCAAGCAGAAAAAAAAATGGAGAAAAGGTATTGAAAAGATATATTGATCAGAATGGTTTAGTGGGCTTACAATAGATCTGAAAATATAAAATTATAAGTTGTATATGTGAATATATCATACTATTTTAGTTTAACCATTGATTCAGAAAGTCTCTTAACCGAGCAGGATTTAAAGATCCTTTCTCTATTGAGATACATCTCAAGGAGTATCAAAAATTTTGATTACGAATATAGCATGAGATGCCAGATACCATTTGAAAAATCATAAGAGTTTGGAAAAGGAAGGTAGCATAGAGATGCCCGATATCAAGTGGCAAACTAATCTTTTAAATCCTCTAACAACGTCAACTCTAACAGTGTGTTTGTAACTTTTAACAGGGTTGGCTCTTCACCGAGCTCACTTCAGAAGAGTGAAAATTTTGGGTTACCAGTCCCAAGTGGTTTTTTCCCTTAACATGGTTTCCATGTTAAAAATCCATGTGTCAATGTGTTTATGAGTCATTACTTTAGTGTTTTTCATTTCACATAACTAATATGGATTGATCGGTATACTCTAAGCTATTTACTGTCATTTGGTAAATTGAAAGACTACTATTTGGTAAACATAGAGAATAAGGTTTAACAAAGCACTCCGAGCAGTGGTTATTTGATAAGTATATTTGAAGGCATTCATCTTGTATGACTAAAGATAACTAGAGGCTTAATATTGTGGTACTAAGTTTTGGGGTTGATTAATTGGAATATTTTTGTGGCCACTGATTCACCCCCCCTCTCAGTTATTACTAACAATTGGTATCAGAGCTTGTGTTCTTAGAAAGGGAGTTTAACAGCTCAAGCAAAAGATTACAAGATGAACAAATGAGATGTGCCCAAGTTGAGTAAAGACAACTTTGCATCATGGCAAAGAAGAATAAGACTTCACCTATCAGGTAATGGTAATGATGTTACTCAACACCTTGATACTGAATATGTGTTTCCTACAAGACCTCATACTCTTGAGAAATTAAGAGAAATGCATGATCATAATTGCATGATGATAGAACTTGCCTCATCACTCTCCAATGTTGAGTTTGAAGATGTCAAAACCTGCACCTCTGCAAAGAAAATGTGGGATAAGTTGAAGCTGGTACATGGAGGAGATGCTAATGTACTCAGAGCCATGACAAAAAAAGCCTAAGAGGGAGGTTTGATGACCTAAGGATTAAAGAAGGAGAAAATATCACTCAGTATAGCTGCAGAATCAAAGGGGTATTCAATGCTATCCTAGGAGTTGGAGGTGTACTTGAAGAGGAGATAGTGGTAAGTAAAATCTTAAGAACCTTACTGCTTGTATATGCTATTCAAGAAATGAGAGCAGTTTCAAACAATACATTTACTCTAGATAGTCTGATTGGTAGACTGATTTCATTTGAGATGAATAACTTTGATAAAAGTTTCTTACCATCTATAGAATCTACATTCAAATCTTCTTTGAAAATAAGTAAGTCAAGTCATATACATGCTATTAGAAATGATAGTGACAATGGTAATGAGGATCAAGGAATTGATGAGATTGAAGCACTAATGGAAAGAAGATTGCAGAGAGGCAAAGGTAGATACAAAGGTATATTACCACTTGTATATTTTAATTGTAAAGAGGTTGGTCACTTTGCTGCAAAATGTCCAAACAGAAGAAAAGATGACAAAAGTAATGATAGAACATATGCAAAAAAGTTTGATAGAGGTAATAACAAAGATTACCAAAGCAACCAACAGTCTGAAAGAAGAGATACCCGAGACTACAAGGACACATGAAAGAAAGCTTTTTACCTAGATGAGAACAAAGATGATGATACTGACACCGAATCTGAAGAAGAAATTGAGATGATATTTGTAGCCATGAAGGATGATTCAGACGAAGAAGAAGAAAGGTATATAGAAACTGTACTCATATCTAAGGTTAGTAATAATGATGTTTGGATCATAGATAGTGGCTGCACTCACCACATGGCTAGTGATAAGCAAAAGCTTGAAATTTTTGAATACTATAATGGTGGTTCAGTAAGAATGGGTAATGACACACCTTGTCCAGTTGAAGGAAAAAAGAACTATAATGTTGAATAACCCGATCAAATGTGAAAATTATTACTGGGTAAAAGGAGTGAATAATAATCTGTTAAGTGTTTTACAGCTGAATAATACAGGTTACCGAGTGGTTTTTGAAAATAAGAAGGCAAAGATATTTAATGAATCAGGAAGGTTGATCGAAACTGGTGAGCAGACAAAAAGGTAACCTTTTCTATCTTGATGACATTAACACCACTTGTTTAATGGATGGAAATGAAAAACATATGGTTGTGGCACAAAAGATTATGTCATGTGAATTTTTCCAACATGATAAAGATAAGAAATAAAAGGAATGTCAGAAGCTTACCAAGCATGACAAAGCCTGAGCATATCATGTTCAAAAACTGTCAAAAAGGTAAGATGACAAAGTCTAGTTTCAAGAGTAAAACCCATACATCTAATGCAATTCTAGAATTAGTCCATACTAATCTATGTGAACCCATGAGGACAAAGAGTTACTATGGAGATAGGTCTTTTATTCTCTTTGTTGACGATTATTCTAGAATGATGACAATTATGTTCTTAAAAGATAAATCAGAAGCATTCAAGATGTTTAAATGGTATAAGGCTATGGTAGAAAAACAAAGTGAAAATAAATTGAAATGCTTAAGGTCAGATAGAGGAGGGGAATTTATTTCAGATGAATTCACTAACTATTGCAATGAGCATGGAATTAAAAGACAAGACTCTGCACCAAGAACACCACAACAAAATGGAATTGCTGAGAGGAGAAATAGATCAATTGTTGACTGTGCAAGAACATTGATGATTGAGAAAAGCATCACTCAAAATTTCTGGAGGGAAGCTGTCAGTGCTACTATATACACATTAAAAAAAGTACAATTGAAGAGAGACACAAAGATGACACCCTATGAGCTTTGGTATGGTTACACACCCAATTTAAGTTACTTCAGAATCTTTGGTAGTCAATGTTATATTTTGAAGGATGATAGAAATGGAAAGATTGACTCCAAAAGTGATGAAGGTATCTTTCTAGGGTATTCCACCAAAAGAAAGGCTTATAAATGTCTTAACAAGTCATTTAACAAGATCATTGAAAGTGCAAATGTGAAAATAGATGAATTTGTAGAAAAGAATGACAAGGAAAGCAAAAAATAGCTAGAGGACTACAACAGGTTTGTTTATACAGAACCTGACACTCTACTCGAGCAACAATGTATCACTCCTAAGAAATGGAACATTGTACCCAAGCATCAGGCTTCAATTACAAAAAATCTATAAAATCCTCAAGATGATGATCTGAGCTATGGAGATCAGAATGAAGGTCAAGAAGATGATCATAATGAAGGAAAAAGAGATGAACCAAAACTTTCCAAGTATGTCAAAAGACATCATCCAAAGAATTAAATCATAGGAGACAAGAAGGCTGGAATGAGAACAAGAAGTAAGTCACTAAACACTAGATATTTACTTTGTGATTTTGAGCCTAAATCTGTTAACACTGCACTTGAAAATGAGGAATGGGTCAATGCTATGAATGAAGAAATAGAATAGATTGAAAAGAACAATACATGGACACTAGTATAGAGACCAGATGACAAGAATGTCATCGGTACCAGATGGATATTTAGAAACAAGCTGAATGAGAATGGAGAAGTCACAAGAAACAAAGAAAGATTAGTATGCAAGGGATATGCACAAGAAAAACGTATTGATTATGGTAAAACCTTTTCACCTGTTGCTAGACTAGAAGGAGTTAGAATCTTACTTTATTATGCTGCATTCAAAGGATTCAAGGTATACCAAATGGATGTCAAATCTGCATTCCTAAATGGAATATTGAAAGAAGAGGTATACATTGAACAACTAGAAGGGTTTGTTGATCCAGACAGGAGAAACATGGTATGTAGACTACATAAAGCCTTATATGGATTGAAACAAGCACCTAGAGCCTAGTATGAAAGACTTCACTCCTATCTCATTAGCATTGATTTTTTAAGAACAAGTGAAAATAGAAATCTGTACTTAAAAGAAGATACCGATGGTAATATTCTGATTGCTGAAATTTTTGTTGATGATATCATTTTTGGGGGAAATGAAATGTTATGCAAATCCTTTGCTAATGAAATGAGAAAAGAATTTTAAATGTCTATGTTTGGAGAGATCAAATCCTTTCTTGGTCTACAAATTCTTCAACAAGATGCAGGCATATATATCACTTAGTCCAAATACATCAAGGAAGTGCTGAAGATATTCAAGATGGAAGATTCTAAACCAGTTGGACCACCTATGGCTACCGGGTGTAAGATGACAAAATAAGACAAATAAAATGAGGTAAATCAGACCTTGTATAGATCAATGATTGGAAAACTAATATATGTTGTTCATACCAGACCATATATAGCACATGCAGTTGGAATAGTTGCAAGATTATTTGCTAATTCCAAAGAATCACATATGAATACTGTCAAGAGAATTCTGAGATATCTGAAGAACACTAAGGACTATGGCTTATCGTATAAAAGAGAAGGAATACAAGTCTATACAGATGTTGATTGAGCTGGAATATTGATGACCAAAAGAGCACAACTGGAGGAGCATTATTCATGGGTGATAGACTTGTCACATGGATCAACAAGAAACAAGGATGCATCTCTTAGTCTACTGCAAAATCAGAGTATGTGGTTGGTGCTGCAAATTGCTCCAATATTGCATGGATCAAACAGTTGTTGGAAGGTATAAATATGAAGATCCTGTAACTAGTGATTATCTATTGTGATACTACCATTGCAATTAACATTTCTAAGAATCCAATCATGCATGCTAAGACTAAGCATATTGCTATCAAGTATCATTACCTAAGAGAAAAAGTGCAAGAAAAGGAGGTGATACTAGAATATGTTAAATCAAAGGAACAATTAGCTGATATATTCACCAAGCCATTTTTGAAAGATACATTTGAGTACCTGAGACAAAGACTAGGGGTCCAACCCTTGTCTATCAATCAGTAAGATGACTAAGAGGCTGCATCAGCCTACACACAATCAAAAGATCATTCATTTTGATGCAAGCACTGAGATGAACACCAACATATATATCTGTACACAACAATGTACAAATCTGCACCGAACACCAAAGACATTGTATTGTTGATGGATAGGGAAATTCAAGGAATATATTATATGGAAGATGATATAGAAGAGAATTGTTTGACATTATTATCAAAGGGAGAGATTATCTCATTATCAGATTATCTCACTATCATAAGGGAGAGATATCAAGAATCATAAGGGAGAGATGATCTCATTATCAGGAAAGATTATATCAGTATCCATGAAGAGAAATTATTAAAGGAAGAGTTAATCAATATTCAAAAGTAGAGATTGATTACATATGTAATATCCATCTAAGGGAGAGAAGTAACAAAGGGAGAGATTGCTGTCAAAGAAAAAATAGATTATCAAGAAGAGGAACAGTTAAGGTAGAGCACATATCAAAACAAAGACAAAATCTACTACATCTATCCAGTGAAGTGATTGAAGATTGAAGAAACCACTTTGCAAGAAACAAATCTAAGCTATATGAGCTTACCGAGAACCAAACATTTGTAATAGTTACAATAGGAAAGATTGATGAATCTGTTATATTTCATATTGTATTAGTAATAGTATAGTATGATAATGTAGTGTGTTTCTATCAATGCCAAAGTGAGGGATTGATGACATGTAACTGATTGCATGTTTGAAGATGTTAAGTTGATCACCGAAATGTAGAAAGATAATGCAGGACATTAAATAAATTAATGGATTGTATTGTCATTGATGTCAATTTGATATAATCTAATCGGTTATAATCAAAGTGTCAAAGACTTCAGAGAATTAGAGAGAAAAATATTATGCTTTCAATAATGTATAAAAGACAAGAATTCACTAAGTGACTACAAACACCGACAGACAGAGATCACCAAATTTAAGTCATAGTGATGCCTGAGCAAAGAAACTGATGAGCATTACCGAAGAGAAGAATCACAAGCATTATTGACGGCTAGAATTACAGTGTTAACCAATGAGCAGAACTTTGCAGTGAAGCCTGAAGGACAGACAACCTCGACGGACAGACAACCCCGACGGAGAAGCTCAAGGAGAACTGGAGGGTTGACCAAAGCTACCAAAGAGTTAAAACACTGAAGTTAACTGGAGTTTAGAAACAACAAAATATCTAGCTGGAAGAGCTAAATATAGACTTAATTGGTAGTTATCATTGTTTTCATCGATAAGATAAAGGCAAAGATAAGTAAAGGATTTAAAGTTTTTTTTATCCAGTTGGAAAGAATATTTCTACGAGATAAAATAGGAGTTTTTCTTTAAATCAGGATGGCTAAGATTGTGGATCACACCAAGATTAATAAAATCAAGAACCTAGAAACAATGATATAATGTCTATAAAGAGACAACTTAATTCATTACAAATTAAGGGGAGTGAATGAAAAAGAGGATGCTGAAGAGAAACTGATGAAGAACAACTTCATACAGTCCTGATCAATCAAGCTGAGGAAAGAGCTAAATATTTTTTTGAACACCAAGCAATAGAGCATAGCTTCACCGAGAAGAAACAAAAGTGGAGCAAAGGTATTGAAAAGATATATTAATCAGAATGGTTTAATGAGCTTACAATAGATCTGAAAATATGCAAGTATAAGTTGTATATATGAGTAGATCATACTGTTTCAGTTTAACCATTGATTTAGAAAGTCTCTTAACCAAGTAGGATTTAAAGATCCTTTTTATACTGAGATACATCCCAAGGAGTATCAAAAATTTTGATCATGAAGACAACATGAGATGCCAGATACCATTTGACAAACCAGAAGAGTTTGGACAAGGAAGGTAGCATAGAGATGCCCAATATAAAGTGACAAACTAATCTTTTAAATCCTCTAACAAGGTCACACCTAACAGTGTGTTTGTAACCTTTAACAGGGTTGGCTCTTCATCAATATCACTTCAGAAGAGTGAAAATTTTTGGTTACTGGTCCCAAGTGGTTTTTTCCTTAATAGGGTTTCCACATTAAAAGTCCATGTGTCTGTGTTTATGAGTTATTACTTTAGTGTTTTGCATTTCACATAACTAATCTGGATTGATCGGTATACTCAAAGCTATTTACTGTCATTCAGTAAATTGAAAGACTGCTATTCGGTAAACATAGAGAATAAGGTTTAACAAAGCACTCTGAGTAGTAGTTATTTGATAAGTATATTTGAAGGCATTCATTTTGTAGGACTAAAGATAACTAGAGGCTTAATATTGTGGTACTAAGTTTTTGGGTTGATTAATTGGAATATTTTTGAGGCCACTGATTCACCCCCCTCTCAGTTATTGCTAACACTTTGTGTGCCTAGATGTTCAATGAGAGACAATCTCATAAAGGAAAATAATTGTAGTAGTTTGGTAGGCCATTTTGGCCTTGATAAGACCATGGAGCAGTTGCAATGGCATTCTTTTTGGCCTATGATGCAAGTGGATGCAAGGAAGTTTGTTGATACATGTACTATTTTTTAAAGGACTAAGGGCACTAGTACCAATGCAAGTTTGTATCAACCTCTTCCTATTCCAAATAGGCCTTGGGAGTCTATAAGTATGGATTTTGTAATGGGGTTTCCAAGAACACCTAGAGGTTTTGATTCAATTTATGTGGTGGTTGACCAATTTTCAAAGATGGATTATTTAATTCCATGCAAGAGAACCAATGATGCATCTTATATTGGAAGTTTATTCTTCAAATAAGTGTTAAGGATTTGTGGGTTTCCTTTGAGTATCATTTCAGATAGATATAGTAAGTTTGTTGGACACTTTTGGAGGACTTTGTGGAAGAAACTTGAGACTAATCTTAGTTTCAATTTTTCCTACCATCCTCAATTTGATGGGAAAACCAAGGTGGTTAATAGGAGCCTTGGAAACCTCATAAGGTGTCTAACCAAAGAGAATTCTACTCAATGGGATCTGATCTCGCCTCAAGAAGAATATGTATATAATGATTCAATGAATATGAGTGTTGGTAAGAGTACTTTTGAAGTTATTTATGGTTTTTGGCCTTGATGGGTGTTTGACTTGAGGGCTATGAGTGAGATCGAGAGAAAGAGTGTTGAGGGTGAGCAATTTGTTGTAGTGATGAAGGAGATTCATCAACACATCAAGGATCACCTACAAAGAAGTGTTGACGAATAAAAAAAAAGCTGATATGGAGAGGAAATAAGTTCATTTCAAGGTTGGAGATTTGGTTTTAGCCCATCCAAGGAAGAAGAGATTTCCCAAAGGACAATAATCTAAATTGAAAATGAAGAATATAGGGCCTTGTAGGGTTGTTCACAAGTTTGGTTCCAATGCATATGAAATTGAGTTACCAAATGAGATTGACATTTCACCTATATTTAATGTATTTTAATTGTACCCTTATAAATGGGAAGCTGTTGTAGGTAATGGAGCTGGTTCATAGACATTTTTAGATGAGAAATGGACCCAATACCTTCCACCTAGTAGACCTCTGGAGTTGGAGTGCATCATTGATACCAAAGAATTGAAGAAGACAAGGAACAAGGCCTATTTCCAGTACCTATTCAAATGGATGAGTCTTCCCATAAAGGATTCTACGTGGATGAATGATGATGATATTATCAAACATGGTTGTACTATTGTAGACTTGCAATCAAGTAGAACTTGATTTTTTCTTCACCCTAGGTGTATGATGAAGTGACATCAAATAAGGCATATTGCCCTTTTTTTCATTTTGGTTGATTAGGAGAGTTCAAGTCTAATAAGGTTGTAATAGGTCATTTAGGGTTATTTTCATTCCATTTTGGAAGGATTTGTGTCAATTGTGTTAATGTTGCTCAACAAGTTGTCAAACAACTTTGGCAAAATATGTCAAAATGGTGTTTTGTTAACAAAATAATCCAAAAGTGGTTTAAAACAATTGGAATTATTTGGAAATTTATAAACTTGGATCCCAAACTTGTGTTAAGGGGTTGGTGAATGTTTGAATGAGAATTTTGAATCATTTTGGAGCAAATTTTTTTTTTTCCTGAAATAGTCTTGTTCTTTCACCTTGTACAAATTGTACAGTTCATTTAATGATCTAAAACCTATTGGATTTGGTTTTCATGTGAATCAACTCTCTTTTTATTTTGGTTTCATCAAATTTCATCTCGTAGTTTGAAGGATATTGCATTTTTATTGAAAACTATTAAAAACCCTACCTAGGATAAACAATGAGAAAAATAATGATGCAAATTGACATTCCATTGGTGAAAAAATCACCAAAATGGGTGGAGATCTTTGTAATCATGTGATTGTTGAAATTAATGGGAAGTGTGTACTGAGAGGGGAGGGGTGAGTCAGTTTCTCTAAAACTTTTATATCCTTTTAATCAGTTAAACTTTGTGTAATCAATTATATATCCATCCATCTGATCTATACTATCTTGATGTGAGCTATATCAATTCATAAAGTTAACATACATGTAAAAATTCATAGAAACATTCATGAAAGTAATTGACACATAACACAAGATATGATATCGCAAAAAACTCCTGTTAGGAAGTAAAAACTACGGTGGGGATGGCACCCACAAAATCTTCACGATCTACAGATTAGAAGGGGCCGGTTAAGGATTACAATTTGATCACTTCTGATGATCTACCCAGTTAAGAGTATCAGTGGAGACCTATTAAAGTCTACTTTGTTAAGAGCTTTAGCTACACTGTTGAGTGTGCACTTGGTTAAGAGATTTATAGTTGGACTGTTAAATCCACCTTCCTTGAAAGGTTTTTTTACACTTTGCTCCACTTGTTAGAATGATAGAAAATTACAATTTGACCTGGTAAATGCAATCTCATATTGCTAATACAGATCCATTTGAGTTTACAAGAATAATATTATCACCTAGTGTGATTGAATAATACCTCTGATTCTTGGTAGCGTCTGTTCTTGGTTCTGATAACCAAATTCACCTTTTGTTGTTCTGGTTCTTGAAACTTTCAATCTAATCCATAGATGTGCTCGTAGGATTTTTTCATCCTCTCTTTTATATTCACATCCTTATATAATGAATGACTGCATCATCTATTTATAAGATGGATTGTCATCATAAAGTTTCATGAAAAACAATGTTAACTCTAAGATCAAGTTTACAACTTTTACATAGATCTCGTAGTCTATGTGTTTTAAATTAGTTAGATTGATTAAAGAACTTAAATTCATGTTTCTTGTCCCTAAAGAAATGGTTTTAAAAACAAATCAAGATTCTATAAATAGAACATGACTTCTTTATCTGATGTGGAAGTCAGATCCACTTTTTGCGGGCTGCAACTGACTCTCAGTTTCAGACGGTCGGTTATGCTCTGAAATCAGTTGATTGTCTCTCAGGTTTGTTCTCTCGGTTTTTTTTTAACTGTCTCTTCAGTTTGCATTAAATTCTGCACATCAGGTTCCTCTGTTAGGTTCCTCTTTATCTTTTTGACTTTTCATTTTTGGTGATCTCCAAGTATCTAATTTTTGGTTTTCTCTTTGTCCTGTCTTTCGGTGTATGCTTACCGAAAGTGTTGTTTGCATACTACTGGAAAATTAATGTCACCAATCTCCCCCTTTGACATTAGTATCAAAAACTGATATGTGCAAAATACTAACAAAATGTTAAGTATATACAACATATATAATCCTTAGTCATTTCATGACCCCCCTATGTATATGCCGATATATCTCCTTTTTTGGTAGAACTGTATAGTTGCCTATGTGTACATATCATATATTTCCCTCATATACATATACATATCCATTTTCCTCATATGAATATGCCATATACATATCATATACATATCATTTCCCCCCTTTTTTGATATTACAGGAAAAGGTCTATACCTTATAGTTTATCAAAAATGTGAGAGTGTGAAGACTTCATGTCTTCCATCATTTTCTCCCATTGTTCCTTCAAGTTCTCTACAGCCATGTTCTTGAGTGTGATCTTGGAATGCATATCATAGATGCTATCTGCTATAGACATCTCAGGGGTCGCTATTAGTTGCCTTGCTGAACTAATGTGTTGTTGAAGCAATGTAATGTTTGGTAGAAGTTGAGCTTGGAGCTCGATGAATTCTTCCCTAAAGTGTGTCTCTGCTTCCCATAGTTCCTACCTTAACCATTTTATTTCAATGATATTCTCATAATGCAACTTATTTGCATTGTCTCCATCAGTGGTTAAGCTATTTGCACGGTTAGCTAGATCTGAATCTAACTTTGCTATGTTTTCACTATTCTCTTTAGTGAACTTTTTCCAGTGTGCTTAGTTGTTGAATCAAGGAAATAGCTTCAATTATAATTGGATCTAATTGAGTAATGAATTCTGAAAGCTTTACCTTGTTGACTGCCACTTCTTGGGTGATGTTCTCAATAAGTTTCTGCTGGTACTTTAGCTCTGCTCTTTCTTCTATTGCCTTCTCTACATCAATGTTCTGCGTTGTTATTACTTTGGTGAGAGTGTCTAATTGATCAAGAATTGGCTTATTTTGATCAATATCAACATCAGGTACAATTTGGTGCAATATGTCCCTTGTTGTTTCCAGTACCATGGAGTCTCAATGCTGTTTCCTCAGCTTCTCCTGTAATGCTTTCCTTTGGCATATTTCACCATATTCTTTTAATTTCTCATAATCAAGTGTAGTTGGGTCACATTTTGGTATCTCAATGATTTCATCCAAAGTGACTTCCAACTTATTTTTCTTTTATTTCTTCTTCTTCTTTTGAGTAGCACTAGAATGCAATACCATTGCCAGTTTCTTGGCTTTGTCCATTGTGCTTGATGAAGTTACTTGTTGTTCTTCTTTTTGCTGCTTTGTATCAGTTTCAGCTTCTCAGTTTTCTGTAGATGTCTCCACATTAACCTTCACATTATTGGTAGTAACTTTGTTGGTATCCTTGGGAGTGCCATCTTTGGATTTATCTCTTTCATCGCTGTCCTTATGCACTTCATCTGTCTTAGGCTGTGCATCCTGCTCTGTTGTGTCTGCATCTTCTTGCTTTGTATCTCCTCCTGTAACCTTGTCAGTATCGGTTACTGTGTGAGTATCTCCAATGTCTTTTTGATCATTGGTGTTGTCTTTCTTTTCCTCTTCCCCTGCATCCTCGGGAATATCTTCTTCAGGTGACTTGTCTATTTCTTGAAAAATATTGATAGCTTGTATCAATATTGGCATATTGTATGGTATGTTCACCTGTGCAGTATCAAATGTTGTGTCCTGCTCATCGGTTGTGTCCTTGGTAACATTGACATCTTCATATTTATTTACTTCTTCTGCTGGATCATCGGTAATGTCAATGATAGTGTTATCCACAATGTTGTCCTTTGTGGTGTCTGGCCATGATACATCTGCAACATCCATATTTTTGTTGCTAGATGTGTCTTCTTCTTCCTTGTCTAACTCAATGGATGTATCATCTTCTGCATCCTTAATCAATATATGTTCTTGAGTTTCCTTATCAACATCTTTCTATTGTAGGTCTTTGTCGGGGCTATTTTACACCATTTCTTGTGGCTCTCTTTTTCAAGCTCTATAAGCCTCACTTCTAGAAATTTGTAGGCTCTCAACTTGGGTGAGAACTCCTTTGTGTGTTTCTCCATCATCTCATCAATTTCTTCTTTCTTGGATTTAGAAGGCATGAGAGTAAAAAGTACTCTTTCTCTTATCTCTTTCTCATTCTTTAATGCAAATGACCATCTAGTATATAGTCTATGTAAGAGTTCCCTTGGTACCATACCACCTTCAAATTGCATTGGTACATATTTGAATTTATACATTTTTGCTATGATGGCATCTTCAATTTTGTTCTGATCTTCTGGATCTAATTTCAACCATCTTCTAATCTTAGAATCAATAATAGATCCTGAATTGGCAATATATTTGCATACCTCATCAATGCTTTATGGTGCTTTAACCTTGGTATTTTTTGCCTCTACAACTTCATCTTTCTCAGTGTCTTCAATATCTTCTCAGGTTCTGACGAGTTTACTTGTTCTTTTGTTTTTCCCTCTTTTCAGTGTGGCCGCTTTCCTCTTGTATGTTCTTCAAAGGTGAAGGACTTGAATCCTTAGATGTTTGGCTTCTTGTTCTAGAAGAAGCTATGGTTCTTGGCCTCTTAGTTGGTGGAGGAGGTGGTGAATCTAACTCTGTGGCCTTAGAGTCATTCTTTTCTTCAGCTTCACTGATAGGTAGCTATCCTTCAGTTTTTTCCTCCTGTTCAACTTCTTCATCGTGTTCAATTTCTTCCTCTATTGCCGATAGTATCTTCTTGAGGTTCTTGACCATCTTGTCCTTTTTCCTAACAATTTTATTTACAACCAGATCATATTTGATTCTAGATTTGGCCTCCTCATAAGTTCCAAATTTAGGTTATTTCTTATCTAATGGTTCATTTAATAGGGCATCAATTGCTTTAGATGCATGATCAATGTTTATCTCATATTCTAATGGTTGAAGCCATGCTGTCCTCGTTACAATAGGCTTGATATAAGTATGGTATCTATCAACCATAAAACATATCTCATCTTTAAACTTCTCAATGATTTTCTCAGGGATCCTTACCCTCTTCTGCATTCGCTCTTTGAATACATTAAAATATTCAGCCATGACTGTCTTAAAATTATCTCCTAGTGAGGCTATGTGTTCACTGATTTGCATGGTGACTAGTTTTGTGCTATCCCATTTGACATTTCCTACCGATGGGAATGTTTCTTGAAAGTAGAAGAAAATGCACATTATGAGTGAGCCAAACTTACATGTGTTTGTCTTTGCATTCCTTATAGTCTTTAGATTCTATTCTAGCTGGTTCAGTAGAAGTTCAGATAAGTCCAACTGTGTCCCCTTCTTCATAATCTTATAAGCTATGTCTACTGCACCGGATGCTATGCTGTTCATCCTACTGACTTGAAAGAACTTGTAGCCTAGAACACATGCACCAAATTTCATCTCATCATTGGTAATGGTTGAAACCTTTAATCCCCTATTGTCCCATTTAAATCCTATTAGCTTTTTAGTCTTAGCCTTGGGTAGGTGCTTTAATGCTTTTACCTTCCTGGTTATAGGGTAACCGATGACTGCATGGATAAAATCTCAAGTTATCATCTTTAGTTCGTCCAACCATAGTTTGTGATTATGCATTCGACTCAGTACTAACCGAATCCACTCGGTTTTGAAGACCTTCAAGAACATTAGGGAATTAGTGATCCCTTTCACCTATATGTGTTTGTGTTCATCTTTTAATGATCCATCTTCATTACATAGCTTCTTATAAGTTTTTTCTACCTCCAAATCTCCAATTTTTGAAATCTTGCAGTGGATGAATGATCGTACATCTTCCATGAGAAAAACCCTAGCTGGTATTCAGGAAAATGCTCCAGCATTGTCGAGTTGTGAAGAAACCTTAGGGTGAATCTTGTATTGTGGTTCTTCACATGTCGAATTCTTGATGAGCTTGAACTCATCCTTCTTGGTGTTCTTCGATTTCATAGTTCTTGAAGTTGTGGCCATTTTTTTGTTTTAGGGCTTTCTGTGAAATGCATAAAATAGAGTTGTCGATTGTCATAGAACTTACTGTATACACCAATTGTTGTTTCCAATCTTCTTTGGAGTGCTGGCGGTTGAGTTGATGTCGCTCTATGATCCTATCACTTTCTGCTCAAAAATCACTCTCATCTCTCTGCTCTGGTCGTGGTGAACAATGAGATTGTCCAATTACCCTTTTATAGCCATTTGACCTAAAATGCATGTCATTAATGCTTACCAACTCCTTAGTGTGTGAAGATAGAGTTTGTTGGTAAAGAAATTAACTTCCCTTCGGTGACAACATGACATTTTGGGGTGGTTGTTCAATTATTCACTTTTACAGACAGGTTTCGGTGTTGTAGACAACTTGTTCACTTTTCTTGATTACCGACGAGGCTCAGTTTACACTTAGAAAATTTTATTTCTTATGTTAACCGATGCTTCTTGGTAAGTGTAGGCAATCTTAGCTTTGAGTGTATATCGATAGATTTCAGTATGTATACCTGATAGCATAGTTATCACAAATTTTAACAAGTAATACCATGATGCATCTTTAATTATGCTAATTTAGCATTTTATCAACATATTATGGAACTGATGTGAAGTAATACATAGTGTAATGTCACTGGATCCATTGGATGGGGTGTCACTATTTGCATTTCTCGGTCCAACTTCATCATTGTTTGAATCTCTTCTCCACATTTTGTCTCTTTCTCTCCAGATGTCTTCAATGGTATTTCCATTGGGATATGTGCTAGTTTCTATCATTTGGTCTCTGTAGTTTTTCTTGAGATGACCAACTTTATGATAGTGTAAGCATGCCATTCTGGGGTTAGTCCAGCCTCTAGACATTCTAGGCCACTATCTCATACAATTTGTAGAAATGTGACCAAATCTTCCACATGCTGTATAATTTTTCCAAGTATTGTAATCCCATACATACTAGTTACTGACTCTTTTCGGTTGATAAGGAGTTTCTTGACCTTTAGGCTTCCATGCTTGCCTTTTCTTTTTCCAACATTCAAGAGTTGTGTGCCCATTCATTTTGCATGTAGGAAAGTATTTGTCCATGTAGGTTTCCTTCTTTGGTTTTTTCATCTCAGACTTGCATTCATATGCTTTATGTCCTTTCTTGTTACATTTATAACAAAATCCTATGAATGAATATGTAGATTTAGGAATACCTTTCATTTTGCCTCTGCATACATTTGATGTGTGGCCTTACTTTCCACAGTGATTGCATATCAACTTTCTTGGTCTTGGATTTGTATAGACATTCTTTGGATCAGTTTGATTTGATGATTCTCCATTCTCGGTAAAACCTAGACCGGTGTTGTTGTTGACTCTTTGTTGTCCTTCAAGAAAATCATCCATTCTTTTATTGCTTTCTTCATCTTTCTTGATAATTTCATTATGCTACTGCTGAGTTCTTATTTCATGTTTCAACTTTTCATTCTCATCCATTAGTTCACTGATAGCTTCTATTCTTTCAATGATTTCAACATTTATTTTGTTTGCCTCTTGACTCATAAGAATAATCCGATTTGTAATCTCATGGTGATGCTCTGTAAGTCTTTGTATTTCAGACTCTTTCTCTTGTATCTTTTTTGTAATCTTTCTTCTATCATCAATAGCTAGTGTTCTTTCTTTCTTATTTTGTCTAGTATTGTTCATGACATCAATCATCCTTACCATCTGTGTCTCTTGATCGATTTGTAGAGATTTAACTTGTCCAGCTAGATGTTGATTGATTTCAGTTAGGCTTGTGATGCTTTCTTCTGATGTGTCTGACGCTTTGCTTGTATTTGATCCTGAATACTCAAAGAAATTTGGTATCTCTTCCTCATGATAACCTATCTCATTACAACGAGATGCCATAATCTTTCTTTCATCTAACAACTGTCTCATATTGATTCTAGCTTCTTTATACTACTCATAGAACATCTGAATTTCTAGCTTCTTTATACTGCTCATAGAACATCTGAATTTCTAGCTTCTTATTTTCAATATTCTTGTCGAGTCTATACTTCTTCATTGTATGATCTTTTCTCTTAAGCCTTTAAGCTTTTCCAAAGAAAAGACTTGGATCTGATACCAATTGTTAGAATTAATGGGAAGTGTGTACTGAGAGGGGAGGTGTGAATCAGTACCTCTAAAAATTTTGTATCCTTTTAATCAACTAACCTTTGTGTAATCAATTGTATATCCATCCATCTGATCTATACTATCTTGATGTGATTTTTATCAATTCATAAACTTAACATACATATAAACATTCATAGAAACATTCATGAAAGTAATTGACACATAACACAAGATATGATATTGCAGAAAACTCCTGTTAGGAAGTAAAAAATGCAGTGGGGATGACACCCACAAAATATTCACTATCTGTAGATTGGAAGGGGCCGGTTAAGGCTTACAATTTGATCACTTTTGATGATCTACCCGGTTAAGAGCATCGATGGACCTGTTAAAGTCTACTATGTTAAGAGCTTTAGCTACACTGTTGAGTGTGCACTCAGTTAAGAGATTTATAGTTGGATTGTTAAATCCACCTTCCTTGAAAGGATTTATACACTTTGCTCCACTTGTTAGAATGATAAAAAATTACAATTTGACCTGGTAAATGCAATTTCCTATTGCTGATACAAATCCATTTAATTTTACAAGAATAATATTATCACCTAGTGTGATTGAATAATACCTCTGATTCTTGGTAGCCTCTGTTCTTAGTTCTAATAACCAAATTCACCTTTTGCTATTCTGGCTCTTGAAACTTTCAATCTGATCCATAGATGTGCTCATAGGATTTTTTCATCCTCTCTTCTATATTCACATCCTTATATAATGAATGATTGCATCATCTATTTATAAGATGGATTGTCATCATAAAGTTTCACGAAAAACAATATTAACTCTAAGATCAGGTTTACAACTTTTACCGAGATCTCCTAGTCTATGTGTTTTAAATCAGTTAGACTGATTAAAGAACTTACATTCATGTTTCTTGTCCCTAAAGAAATGGTTTTAAAAACAAATCAAGATTCTATAAATAGAACATGATTGTTTTATCTGACGTGGAAGTCACATCCACTTTTTGTGGGCTACAACTGATTCTCAATTTCTAACAGTCGGTTATGCTCTAAAATTAGTTGACTGTCTCTTGGGTTTGTTCTCCCGGTTTTATCTTTAACCATCTCTTCAGTTTGCACTACATTTTTCACGTTAGGTTCCTCTGTCGGGTTCCTCTTTATCTTTCTGACTTTACATTTTAGGTGATCTCTTGTATCTGATTTTTGGTTTGCTCTTTGTCCTATCTTTCGGTGTATTCTTATCAAAAGTGTTGTTTGCATACTAGTGGAAAATTAATGTCATCAGTGATGTCCCATATCCTATGTTTGCGGGGCTCCATGTTGAATTTTTCACATGCTTCCAAATGACTGTTGATCTGATTTTCCTAATGAATCAGACTGTCAACTCATTGAAGATCAAGTTTGAATGTATTAAGGAATGGTTTGGTCTTTCTTCATATTGGATAAGGTTTTGGGAGTGTGTATGAATGTCCTATAGTCCCTTTCAATGTTTTGGTGATTATTAGTGGAAACCATATGTCAAAATATAATGACTTTCCTAAAAGGAGTGCATGGACAGTGATAACCAGGTAGTGACCAATCA
The DNA here is from genome assembly GCA_018584345.1 of Thuja plicata. Lineage (NCBI taxonomy): Eukaryota > Viridiplantae > Streptophyta > Pinopsida > Cupressales > Cupressaceae > Thuja > Thuja plicata. The sequence goes on from MU227225.1 coordinate 3,022,599, forward strand.
AGTTTGAATACCTTGTCGTGTGTCACCACCAAATACTCCATGAAATCAATTTAATATTATGTGTAAAGGTTCTCAAGTCATTGGTTATGTGGTGAAACAATTTTTCTTTTGGGTTTGTCCTAGTTCCACAAAAGTTGTCATTCCTAGTTGTAATAAAATAATAGGTATAAACCGTAAGTGTTGGTGTATTGTTGAAAGTATTCACACAAGGGTTTTTCATTGTCACTTAGGCCAAATTTCAATGTATGTTCATGACATGGGAAAGGTCAAGTATAATAATTTCCAAATGTACTAAATTGAGTCCCAAGACAAGGACCTAATGGGAAACCCATAAGTCAAACTATGTTGGAGTTGAAGAAGCACTTTTCCAATTGTGAGTTGATGCTTTTGTAGAGGTCCTTCCTCTGCATCAGTATATCTAGATGTACTACCTCATTTTTGATTATTATTTGGTTTGAGTAAACTTCACAATTAATGTTGGGATGTTTATTTGGGTCTCTTCTTGGTGTATGGAGATCCAAATGATTCAAGATTCCATTGAAATATGTTCTCTTGGTTGATTGTTCTATAAGCTTCAACGATCAATTTTTTTTGTGTGTGGACCATTGGATCTCTTTTAAAGAGGTGTGTTAAGAGTATTTGGGTTCTATCTCTCTTGGAGTATACTGTCTTGTGTATTTTGGGTCCGAATGACCTATGTTATGTAATATTATTTTATCATTGTTTAGGCCAAATTGAACTAAAGATTTTAATGATCTATCCTGTATTTAAAAAATACACTCAAGGAAAAAAGGGTGAGTGGTGGAGAATGTGGAAGCAATGAAAGAAAAGGAAAGTGCACAAGAAAATCAATTGAATAAAATTAGTGTTAAAACAAATCTTCAGAGACAATGAGTTGTGATAGTGTTTGATTCCATAAGCTTGGTCAATTGATTCTGTTCATGATCAGGAGATTCTTATCTACTCTAAGGTTATTGAGGTTGTTAGATGACAATTAGTTTGTTGATATCTTTTTGTATCTTGTTCTGAGAAAGTGAGTACAAGTCATTAAATTTTCCCCTAGGGAAGTGAACCTTAGTTATGAAAATCCATTAGGTGATGTTGACTTGATCATTGTAATTCAACCTATACATGTAGTGAGTTAGATTCTCACCATGGTTTTTCCCATTCTTGGGTTTTTTCCCATGTAAATATAGTGTTCTTGTGTCATTATTGATTTATGTTTCATGGTTTTGTTGAAGTAAGTTACTATTGATAAATTAAATTATATTGAAATCTAGTTTAAATTTAGTAGTGTTGTTTAGATTGATTCACACCCCATCTTAGTCCAACTTGTGTCCAACAATTGGTATTAGAGCAGGGTCCTTTCTTGAGAAGCTTAACTGCTTAAAGGAGATTCAATATGGTGTAGGATTTGAGTTTAAAAGCTCCAAAATTTGAAGGTTTAAATTAGTCATACTAGAAGAAATAAATGAGAATTTATGTGGAGACTCTTCCTAAAGGATTATGGGAAAGTGTTAAGAATAACTATACTGCACCACTGGCCAGAATGAAAACTCTAAATGAGATAAAAGAAGAAGAAAAAAATTCAAAAGACATGGTTTCCATTATCATTTGTTTGAGTGATGAAGTATTTGGAAAGGTCATGGTATTTTAAACTACAAAGGAGATCTTGGAGAAAGTAAGCAGTGTGTACAAAAGAGATCTGAAAACAAAGGAAGCCAAAGTGACAAGTTTGAAAACTCAATAATGGGTGATGATGAGAACATTGAAGGATACATTGATAGAGAAAATGAGATTGTGAATACCATTAAGGGTGCCAGTGAAACCATAAAAGAAAAGGAGGTGGTAATAAAGGCATTTATGACTCTACCTAAACCTTACAAGATGAAAATATATGCAATTGAAGAAAGTCATGATCTAAATAGCTACAATTTGGATAAACTACTTAGGTCACTAGTTACATTTGAGATTCCTATATGGATGAAATCAAGAATAAGAGAAAAAAATGTATATTGAAAGCCTCGATTAAATCTGAAGAAGAAGCCAAAGAAGACATGCATGAAATTGGAGAAAACTTCCCAAGGAGAATGAAAAGAGGAACTAGAAAATACAAAGGTAAGTTAGCTCTAAAATATTTCAATTGTGGCAAAATTGGTCATTTTTCTTCTAAATGTTATTTTCAAGAATAATTTGAAGGATATGATGATGAAAATAAAAATAGATATGATTATAGAAAGACGAAGATTGGTAGAAGACACAAAGGAAAGAGGAAAAAAATCATTTCCAGAAAACACAATATACAATATAATGGATTGTGGAAAAATACTATCTTCGAAGGAAAGAAGAGTCTGTGCTCTCTAGAGGAACATTCTTCCAAGGATGAAGGTGATGATAATGAAGAAATTTTTTTTTCTGGCTATAAAGGAAAACAACAAAGAAATAGCTAGAAAACTGGAAGTAAAGACGTCTGCCTTCCACGCCAAAGTAGAACCTGATGCATGGATTATTGATCGTAGATGTTCAAACCATATAATTGGAGACAAGGAGAAATTTATAAACCCTAAGAAATATGATGGAGGATCTGTGAAATTTGTTGGAGAAGAATCAACCTATATCTGTGGAATAGGAATCATCTCAATGAACGGTAAGAATAAAATTGATGATATCTATTATGTTAAAGGACTAGAACACAACTTGCTGGTGTTAGTCAGATGCGTAGTAAAGGTTATGAGGTTAATTTTAGTAAAAATAGACATGCAATTAGAAAGGAAAATATTGGAGAGCTTGTTGCTAAAGGTGTTAGAACAAATGAAAACTTAATTTACATAAACAATGGTTAGGATAATAATTTTTTGGCACAAGTATGCAAAATCGAACCCATTAAGGAAGAAAAAGTGTAAATGACTTTGGTAGAGTTGGTTGAGGAAGTCAAAAAGAAGACATTGAAGTATATTGAAACTAATCAGGTAAAAGAAAGCCAAATTGTAAATATGATTGAAAAACATAAAAAATTTGAAAAAAGATAGACACGCATTGGAGATAGTATCAGAGTATATTAAAATAGATACAAAGAAGTAGGTGGATGAGTTGAGAGATGCAAAAGAATAAACTTGGAAAAGGAACATGGATGATAACATAAATAAAAATCACAATAAGAACAATGGAAGAGATGGATCCATGAACATATCTATGATGAAAAGGGATAATAGTAATCTTAATTTGGTTTGAAATAAAAAAGCAGTAAAAAATTTCCCTTCTTCTATGCAAACTAGGCATTTCTTAAATTTTACTGGTAAATGTTTCTTATGTAATAAGTATGGTTATAAAGCTAGTGATTGCAGAAGTATGATCAGAAGTCAATTAGTTAATATAAAATTTTATTTTCCAATAAATCTGGACATATATCTAAGTGTAGGAGTAAGAAAAAAGGGTATGGATGTATAAATGAACAATTTGTCAATTATGCTAAAAATTTCAATGGACATTGCTAAAATTATAATATGGATGCACACAAAGCTTCTAAGTGTAGGATGAAAAATAATATTGAAATAAGTAGTAACAAGGTAAATGGAGGAATATCACAGGATCGTCTGATGAGTTATAACTACAACATAATTGGTCACATTTCAAAGTTTTGCAAAAGGAAGATTGAAATTCCTATAGAGAAGATCAATATTCATAAAGAAAAGGAAGTAGTAATGCAGAAGTTTTGGGTAAAAGAATCAGATGGATTTGTACCATCTGGTTTTGCTAAATCTTCTCCTACTTGAGGATGATGTGTAGTATGAGGGAGAGTGTTTATTGATTTTTATTTTGTTTCCCCTTTAGAGTTGGGTATTGGGTTTTATCAGTATCAATGATCTTGTGTGAAAAATTCCATGGTACACCTTTTTAGGGGGAGTTTTTTTTTTTTTTTTCGTCTCCTAGACTAATGTATGCTATTGTTCTCTAGGAATAATAATTTTTTTCCCTTTTTCCTTGATGTCAAAGGGGGAGAAATATTTGTGTGCATGAGTGTTTTCATCTATGAAAAAGTGGGAGAATGGTCCACATATGGATTTGGTTTTCATTGATGTCAAACTTGTTGAAGGATGAAGTATTAGTGATACTATGTTGATGACATTGTTGTTGGTATAAATGACAGTGTTATTAGTGCTTCTAAAGATGTTCAGCTCAGTTAAGCATGGTGATGCTATGTTGAAGACATTGTTGTTGGTTTAGATGATAGTGTTGTTAGCACTTCTAGAAATGTTCAGTTCAGTTAAGCACGATATGAAAATGACCCATAAGCCCCTTCTCATGATTGTCAGTTCGGATGACAGTATTGATAGTGTATCCATAAATGTTTAGTTTAGTTTCTTCTCTAGATATGTTTCTCTCTGGTCTAGAAATCGTTCATCTATAAGTTTCTAGTTGTATGGTCTGAAAGATTCACTTAAGTTGTTATGACTATATATTTTTTCTATCTTGGCTTATTGTGTTTTTAAAATAATATCATTATTTGTCTAGTGTTTTTTTTCTAAAATATTTCAGTTAGTCTTCTATTGCTCAAAAGTTTCCTTTGTAATTTTGATCTTCTGTGGTGACATTGGTGACTTTGTTGATTGACTACAGTGATCACAATAAATTGATATGTTGATTTATGAAGAAGATTTGAAATGTTCATCTTTACAAGAGATTATTCATATTACTTAGTGTTCACAGAGTGTTATTATTACTAGCTGCGGTAACATCTATGTTTCAGATGAAGACAATTTTATGCTTTGAGATGTAGTGAACTCTGTCACACTTGTTTGGAGTATTCATGATAAATATAAGATATGGTTGGATACAATATGCTAAATGATGTTCTTATTTTTGTGTGGTGGTATTTGTTGTTCGAATATAAGCTTCAAATATTCTATTCCCAATTTTTTCATTCATGCCATGATTCAATATATCCAGATGTGCTACCTCATCTGGGATCATTCTTTGGTCTGGGTATGCTTCAAAATTAATGCCGATATGTTTATTTGGGTGTCTTCTTGGTGCATGGAGATCTGAATAATTCAAGATTGCTTTGTAAGATGTTTCTTGGCCTACTATTTTATAAGCTTCAATTACATATTTACACATAAGGTTTCAACAATGGTTTTGGTTGTGCAGACTATTGGATCTCTTTTAAAGAGTTGTATTAAGAGTATTTGGGTCCCCTCTCTCTCTCCTGGAGTGGGCTACCTCATGTATTTTTGGTTTGAATGACCTATGTTATGTAATATTGTTTTATCATTTTTTAGGCTAACTTGAAGTAAAGATTTTAATGATCTATCCTATATTTAAAGAAAACACTCAAGGCAAAAATGGTGAGTGGTGGAGAATGTGGAAGTAGTGAAAGCAAAGGAAAGTGCACGAGAAAATTAGTTGTTCAAAGATTATAGCTTAAATGATCAAAGATAGTGAGTTGTGACCATGTGTGATTCCATGAGCTTGGTCTCTTGATCCAATTCATGATCAAGAGATTCTTAACTACTTTGAGATTATTGTGGTTGCCAGATGATAGTGAGTCTACTGGCAGCTTTTTGTACCTTGTTCTGAGATAGTGAGTTTTGGTACAAGTCATTGTATTTTTTCGTAGGGCAGTGAACCTTAGTTGTACAAATCCATCAAGTGATGTTGACATGATCATTTTAATTCAAACTATACATATAATGAGTTAGAATATCAACGTGGTTTTCCACATTTTAAGGTTTTCCACAAAAATTTGGTCTTGTACCATTATTGATTTATATTTCATGGTTTCATTGAAGAACATTTCTATTGATAAATTAAAGTATATTAAGATCGAGTTAAAATTAGTGTTATTGTTTGGACTGATTCACCCCCCCTCTCAGTCCAACTATGCATCTAATAATTTTTTTTCTAAGAAGGATAAATATATAATAGTTTGGAGGAGGCCAATAAGGTGGATTTAGCTTTTTTATGGTAGATTTGTGTTGGGAAGTCCTTGATTTTTTTGGGAGGTTAGTTGGGGATTTTTCTCTATGGCCGTGAGACAAAATACCATTGAAAATATTTAGTATTGTGTGCATTGAAATGGAGGGAGAAAAGCATAAAACTTTGTGTTAGACATATGGAAATACTCTAAGAAATAAATAATGCAAAGAAGACGTGGAATAGGGGAATGTTTCCATTGAAGTAGGTAGGAATAATTGTGCCCTTTTGGAGTTAGGCTCTTCAAGGATCAAGATAAGGAACATACAGTGGTATAGAGTGACATTGAGAAGTGGAGAATGATGAGAAAGAGGAAGAGAAAGATATGGAGAGTTTCACATTGATAGATGATTCTCAATGTTAGGTATGTCCATGACAACTTGATCAATACACATTGATGATGGTAGTGTTCACATGTAATTTAGCTTCATTGATGATGAGTTCTAAGCACAACTATATGGAGAATAAGATCACTCTATTCCACTCAAGGGTTCCATTCACTTATCAAATATGAGGAAGAATAATCCTTATAGGTGGAGGTTAAGAGACTTTGGATGCACATGATTTGACCTATATCACAAATTCCTTTCCTCTTTCTATAGTATAGATAGTTAGAGGAATAGGATGTACCATTTGAAGATGAGATGTAGACGTTCGTGAGAGTAAATTATATTATTGATGATAATGATTTATTGTCTTATAAGCCTTGGCAAACATTTATCTTAAGCTTATATCTCATTTTGATCTTTAATCATTTCTTATATTGTATGTTATGATTATGTACTAAAATATTATCATCAAGCTTCATTTCTTGAGTCGTCTTAATATTTTTTTATATTAGGGGCAACCATAGGGTCATCATGACTTCTCCATGCTATATGTGCTTACCTATTTATATCTTACTTTTTAATCATATTTAGAAGTGAAAATCAATGAAAAAGAGTTAATTAATTTGAGTCTAGTGTTTAGCACAACTGTTTGATCAAGGAAATTAGTTTTTCCTTAATCAAGTCAAATTTTATACACTATATTTTGGAGAGCCCATCGCTTGCACCACAAAACCTTCTAAAGAACATAACAATTTAAACTAAAATTAGTTTAATAAATCTATTTTTAGGATTTTAAATTGTGTTTTGCAAGGCCTTAAATGCGCTTCATAATCTAATCTTCGTATTTTCAAAAATGTTTCTCACAAATGACACTAAAATATAAAAATGTCATTCTCATGTTGTTACAACTCCAATACATTTTTTGTCTTAATACAAATGGTTTTCTTGTTCAACTTGCATTTATGAACACTAGTTTCCATGATATGGATGTCAATTTTTCACCATGAGGCCAGACTAAATGCCTCTCACTCCAAAGTGTATGACCTCAATCACCACCTTGGTGATTAGAAAAAAAAATTGCAAAGTGAAAAAAATCTGTTTTTGATGTTCCTCTTGTTGAGACCTTTTATATTGTTCTTAATAATCATTTAGAAGGTATTCAGTTCATTTGACGAATTACACATATTTTTCATAATGATCTCTTTCGATTACTTTCTTACCTCAAAGGAGTTCACTATTCTCAATCTAATGTAACTATTAAATAAATTTCCATGTCCATGTCAATTGTACTTGATGAAAAAGTAATCTAACAAAAAGAGATTAAGCTCTTTGAGATTCCTAATTGTACAATAATCTAGGAAGAATCAACAATTCTAAAGATTGTTTAGATCATCCTCTTATAGCTATTTATAACTAGAAATTGTAAATGGAAATATAACAATCAATTATAATTTTAATTATGCAATTATAATTTTTTTATAAAATTATATCTTTTAGACAATAAAAATTACAAACTGATTTATATAAGAATATGAAGTATTAATTGTATGTAATTTTTTAACTTTTTGGAAGCCTTGACAATGGGCAATAACATGTAGCACAAACATCTTCACCTCACACTATCTTCCAATGCATACAAGAACAAAAAATTCTAGTACAATACATAACAAATTCCTATGCACAATGAATAAGTATACATAAAAATTCTAAAATAACAGAATTGTAAGAAGCTAAATATAATATGTAAACCCATAGAAAGTGAAACAAACATAGAGAGGAAAGGGAAAATGTCACCAAATATTTTTCTTCTTCTCCAATATAGAACCTCCTTATAGGGAAGAAGAATAAGAATAGTAAATTTATTTGGCTATTTGAGGGGGTTTCCATAGTCAATCCCTTGTTTTGGTATTTTTGCCTCCACAACTAGGATATTTGAAATATGTAGAGAAATAAAGAAAATATTATAGATCGTGATTGAAATGATCTAGCTAAACTATGTTAACATGAAAATGTTTAAATGCTAGCATAGTAAGTAAATGAGATAGGAAGAGAATAAAAAAATAGAATGAAATCATGTAGAGGCTATGAAAACCCTCCAAGAAAAAGCTATTGCTTTGATAATATTGTTGTATGCAATCCAATGAGAGTACCAAACAAAAAACTTTAAGAAACGTTTTATGTATAATCAGAAAATTGTTATATAGTGATAATACAAATATTTATTTTAGAGTTGTAAATTCAAGAGCATGATAGTTATAAATTCTCCTTTCTATTTCCTTATTTTTTTTTAAAATAGTAAGTCAGATTGTTTTTTCTATGTGACTACATGCAAGAGCACTACAAAACATTAGTGATAAGTTAATGCTCCAAGAGTCACCGAATCACAAATTTTCTCGAGATTCTAACACACTACGTAGATTCCATACCAAGTGCTATGATATAAAAAAATAGAATAAAAAAACCAAAGAACATCTCATAACTGCTCAATGATGCAGGAGCTTCAGAGAGTCATAAATTTTGACTCGGATGTGGGTTTTGGCTGAAATTTTACATACAGATCCGTGAGGAGGAGTTAATGAAATTTCCAATTCAGCCAACTTTGTTGGTGGTCATTTTGCCATTTTTTCGGGAGCCTGAAATTTCATCTTGGCCTCCAAAATTGGCTTTTTCTACTTCTTTCCACTTTTTAGAGTTTTACTTTTTGTAATAAATCCGAAATCATGTTTCTGATTTCGTGGGTTAGTTGTCAATTCATATTACCTTAGTTGGGGGATTTTCTTGGGAAAATCAAGATTCGTAGGATGAGTATCAAGAGTTACAAAAAATGGAAAAATCTATTTTTCCCAAAAATCTGCCAAATATGGTAATTTTCAGAATTGTAATAAGTAGGAGTTTTCTTTCATTGTAGAGGCAGAGTAAACTAGAGAAGTTAATGAAGAATTCAAATTCTGCAATTTTTTTGTTGTGTATTTTCTGAGTAATTGCTCTTGAGGGTTTTGGGGCTACATCACTAAAGGTTGAAGATTTTGAGGGTTTTGGGGCTACATCACTAAAGGTTGAAGATTTTGGTGTTTTTTGTTCAAATTCAGATATTTTATATCAAAAGACTCAAGAGGAAACACTATGAAGTGTAAAATTGCAAGGGTATACAATCTACAAGTTATATTTTCTCCTCAGTTTAGCATACATATGAACTATACTAAATATGGATGCTAAAGTAGAGTTATAGAATAAAAATGTTTATCCAAACATACTATAGAGGAAGTAGAATCTTCAAGCCAAGTAGATATGATCTCAAGAAAACTTTAAAAACAACTAGGATATCTTGGACAAAGCATAGGTATTATGCAAAAATTCTACAAACATGTTAGCTAAAAAATACACCAAGTACATAGAAACACAAGACACACACTCTTGCAAACAAGCATACAAAAATACTATGAGTGTCCATTTTACAATAATTGTGTGATGGTAGGAAAATGGGGTGTGTGAATTGTGAGAGTTCCACTATACAATAATTTTGTGATGCTAAGAAGGTGAATTATTTGAAGGAGAGAGAAAAATATAGATGCTAAACATGTAAACATCAATAAGGATGTTGCATTATGAAACATGTAATATTGTGCTCATGAAATAACATCATGCAATAAAGAGATGTCACAAAATAATACTACATTATTTGTATAAAGATACAGTAAGGGATTTATAGACCCAAGGCTTGTATGAATGCACGATAACCATGTAAATAGTTCAAAAAATGGAAAGTAATTACTCCTAAAGTGCAGTGGAACCACAAGCACAAAGGTGGAAAAGCATGTGAGAATAAATAAAGTTTTTGAGTCAACATGGAAGGGGCCTAAATGCCTCAACATTTTGTAATATCACCAAAAGCCAAAAATAAAAAAATATGAAAAAATAGAAGAATGGAGATACAAATAGATGAATTGACGAAATTTCATCTATCTTGTATCGATGTGGCTACAATGGTATCATAGGCTAGTGCAGGGGCACCCCCATAAGCACATTTTGTCAATTCGATGCAAATTAGTGTGTAGATTCTAATTTTAATGTTAATAAGGTCTATTAAGACCATTAATAATATTTTTAAATTATTTTAGAGTTCTTTAGTAATGTTTTGTAAAAAAGTTGTCAAGTAATGCAATAGTTGTTATGCAACTTTGTTAATCTTTGCATTGTAAGGAAGTTGAACGGTCATATATTTGAAAATGAGTTATATACCATTTGAAATCAGTTTTAATATGTTTAAAAAGCCTCACAAACCTTGAGGCAAGTGTTGTGGAAGAATATATGATTGAAATCAATAAAATAGTCTATGTATCTTGTTATTTTTCTGTATTTTTCATAGTTGCAGCAATTTGTACGACTGTGTACGACATGGTAATGGCATGAAACCAATTTGAGGTGATAAGGATTCAAGTATTATTTCATTTACACCAATTTTGGTAATATTTCATGGATGTTAGACAAAGTTATGACCATTTTTGTAAGGACAGCCTGTTAAACTAAGGGTTTTGAGGGTTTGTAATCCAAATTGACAAGTTGGGGCATAAGCCTCCATAAAAAAATCTAAAAACCACTGAATAGAAATTTTTTAGGATGCTCTAAATTATCGGGGTGTCTTTAGAGTGAATCAATGGTGTTTGTCTTGAATTTGAGAAATCCCTAGTGCCAACTTTCCTTGTTTTCTTGCTTGAATTAGCTAGTCCACGTGAGGGTTTGAAAAAAAGGGACTCAGGTACCACACCAAACTTTGAAAGTGAAATATTTAAACCATTTGAAACCTTAATAAACCCCATAAACTGAAATTGAGAATTTTGAGTGAGTATTTGAAGTACTTGCTTTGTAAAAGAGGGCTAATTGGGGCTCAAATTTGATTACCAGTCAATTATTTGGTGAAGTGATCCAAAAAAAATATAGGCATCTATTGGATATGTTATAGAAAAGAAAAATGGGTATCTAAAAATGGCCTTATGTTGATTAGATTATGATTGTACAAATAGTTATTCTAAAAACATCACTTAGGGAGGGCTACTAGGGAACTAGCCTAGTTGTGAAGGAACCAACATTAAACTACACAAAGGGAAGACAATTTGTGTTTTGTGGGTTTATTTAGGATTTCCTGAATACAAAAGAAACATGAATTCATTTAAAGGTGGAATGTGGGCCTTTTCCTCTAAAGGTGTATTTTTGTAGGCCTAGCTAATCATCATCAAGTAATAGGGAAAGTGGGAGAAAGAAGCCCTTTGAAAAACCTATATCATTGGTGATAATCCTAAAGGATCATATTTGTCATTAGTATACAAGGAAACAATTTTTGGACTATCGATAACATGATCACTGAGTGACAATATTCAGTCAAGCACAATGGACACCGAAACAGACAAGTGCAATGGTCACCGAAAGTGTTAGTGCAAGTGAACACTGAAATCAATGAACACCGATATGCACTATCACCGACAGATAGTTTACAGAGTAAACAGAGAACATATTTTATAGAGTAAACTGATAGACAGTTTAGAGACATCACCGAGCACATACTACATACCAACCCAAGCACCAGTCTATCGAGAGACAGTTTTATTTTTGAGAAATGTGGATCTGAGTTACACGTCAGATAAAATACTTCAATTTTATAATTAGCTTTATGCTTAGCTATAAAACCATTTCTTGAGGGACAAGTAAAACATATGTAATTATTTTAATCAGTTTAACTGTTTATAAACATGCAAACTAGGAGATCAAGGTCAAGTTGTAAACCTTTGATCATAGAGTTTTTATTGTAAAGCGTGAAACCTAATTAGGTCAATACATTGAATAAATAGATGTAGTAATCAATCAGAACATGATGATTGTAACTGCAAAAGACATCTATGGATCATATAGAGAGTTTCATGCAGAAGGACACAAAAGCCAGAATTTAGTTATGAAGAACAAGATTCAAGGCTACTGAGCAGAACATAGGTATTAATCAATCACTATAGGTGATACATATACATTGTGTACTTAAAGGATCTTTATTCAGAAATTCAGGTTTGCATACCATCATGTCAATGAGTAATTTTGACTACTATCTAATAATTGTAGAAAATATAAGAAATCCTTTAAGAAGGTGGACTTAACAGTGTTGTTAAAATATCCTAACATAGTAGACCTAACTAGTCTAAAATGTTAATCCTAATAGGGTAAGATCATAAAAAATGATCACACTTTTAGCCTTAACTAACACCTTCCATTCTGCAGATAGTGAAGCTTTTTGGGTTTCATCCCCACCACATTTTTTACCTTCTAACAGGGGTTTTTGCGTTACCAATTCTTGTGTCATGTGTAAATATTTTTCATGAATGTTTCTATGAATGTTTACATGCAATTAAGTTTATGATTTGATATTACATACATAAGGTAGATAAGCAATATGGTTGCTAATACAAAAAAAGGATTACTAAGGATAAATTGATAAAAATTTTAAGGGTACTGATTCACCCCTCCCCTCTCATTACACACCATTCCATTATTCCAACAATTGGTATGAGAGATAAATCTCTTATTTGGAAAAGTTTAAATCACTCGAGAGAAAATATCATACAATGAAAAGGTATAAACTTGATAAAAATATTTAAAATCAGAAGTTGCAAATACAGATATTCTATGAGCAATACAAAGAAGCAAGAATCAAGATGAGAGAGCTACAAGATGAAAGACAAGTTATGGCATCTTGCTACAATGAAACAGATTATCATGAAGAAGATATACCTGATTTGTTTGAGTCATCAGGATCTACATCTAGCAATACATCAGACACATCTAAAGGAAGCATTACAAGTCTGAATGAAGTCAATCAACATTTGACTGAACAAGTAAAGGTACTATAAATCGGTCAAGAGACACATATGGTAAGAATGATTGATGTTATGAATAATGCTAGACAAGCTGAACAAGAAAGAATGTTACCTATTGATGACATGAGAAAGATCACTGAAAAGCTATAAGAAAGAGAAACTAAAATACAAAGACTTACTGAACATCATCATGAGATCACCAATACAATAGTTCTTATGAGTCATGAGGCAAACCGAGTGAACATAGAACTCGTTGGGAAATTGGAAGCTATTGGTGAACTAAGAGAAGAAATTGAGAAACTAAAGCATGAACTAAGAATTCAACAATAATATAATGATATGATCAAGAAAGTTGAAGAAAGTACAAAAAGAATGGATGATTCTCTGAATGGAAAAGAAGACTCAACAACAATACCAGTCTAGGGTATACCTATCATGGAGAATCATCAAACCAAGCTGATAAAAAAAAAGTCTACACAAATCTAAGAACAAAGAAGCAGTCATGTAGTCACTGTGGAAAACCAAGCCACACATCAAATTTTTGTAGGAGCAAAACAAAAGGTGTTCCTAAATCCACTTCGACATTCATAGGTAAATGTTCTAACTATAAAAAGCATGGACATAAAGAACATGAATGCAGATCTAAGGTGAAACAACCAAAGAAGGAATCTTACATGGAAAAATATTGTTCCGCTTGCAAAATGCATGGCCACACATCTCATGAATCTAGGAAAAAGAAAAGGTAAGCATGGAAACCAAAAGAACAAGAAAATTCTTATCAACCGAGAAGAGTGAGTAACTCATATGTTTGGGATTACAACACGTGGGTAAACTGCATAACATGTGGTAGGTATGGTCACATAGCTGAAAACTCCATGAGAAAATGGATACAAAGGTCAAGGAATTAGAATAAATCTAGAATGACATGCTTACAATGTCATAAGGTCAATCACCTAAGCAAGGACTATAGAGACCAAGTGACATATTTTAGCACCTTTGCAAATGGAAACACCATTGAAGATATCAGGAGAATGAGAAATCAGATGTGGAGGAAAGTTTCAAGCAAAGATGATGCTGGACCAATCACTGTAATTGGTGACACCTCATCCAATGGATCTGGTGATTCCACCACCCCCACTTGAGCAATAACAAGTAAGTATAACTGCACTCTACAAAGTTATATTTTACATCAGTTCCAATATACATTGATAATATTGCAAATTAGCATGAATAAAGATGCACTATGGTATTACTTGTTATGATTTTGTGAATCCAATCTCATCGGTTAATACACACCGAGGATCGTCAGTGTACATATAAAATATAATTTTTTAGTGTAAAACGAGCATCGTTGGTAATCATGTAAAAGACAATCAAGTCTCCGCTACAGACCAAGCACCGTCAGTGAACATATGAAAAGTGCAACCAAGTTTTCACTTACCCTAAGCATCACATTCTCACTGAGGATGAAGGCTTTGGTATGTTACCCGAGTGAATCCATCTTCAACCACCAAGAAGTAGGTAAAGAATTTATTTCACCACTTAGGGAATCATCTATAAAAGGGCGACAAAAAGCTCATTCATTTGCCAAGCATTTAAGAGAGAAGAACAAAGTGAAGAAGAGCGACCAAGGAGAAACCCCATTGTAGAGAGATTCACAAGCACATTCACAGCTACTCTGACAGATTCACAACATCTACAACTAAGATCAAGTGAGTATCTAAGACTCACCGAGAAAACTAATTATTTATGGAGAAAGCCCTAATTTAAAGAAACATGGCAACCACATCGCGAGTCTCCAAGATCAAGAATGTGAAGGACAAGAAGGTCAATCTGATCAAGAATACAACATGTGAAGAGCCTAAGTATAAATGTTTCCCCAAGGTTACTTCACAACCTGACGATGTTGGAGCATTCTCAAGAAACCCTCCTAGGGTTTTTATAGTTGAAGATGTCTGAGCATATATCCACTGCAAGATTGCAGAGATCAAAGATCTTGAGGTTGAAGAAGCTTACAATAAGGTTTACACAGATGGAGACATTAAAGATAAACACAAGCACATAGAGGTAAAAGGGTTGAAAAATGCCCTAATGTTGCTGAATGTGTTTAAGACTGAGTGCATTCAGATAGTACTCAGTCGAGTACATGACAGGAAAATGTGGTTGGATGAACTGAAACCAATCACTAAGGATGTAATTCACGCAGTAATCGGTTATCAAGTAACTGACAAGGCCAAAGCCCTAAAACATCCTTCTTGCCCCAAGGTTGAAAAAATGATAGGTGTAGTATGGGATGACAAAGGTTTAAAGGTTAATTCCATCATCGACCCAGAGATGAAGTTTGGTGCATGTGTACTGGGATATAAGGTATTCCAAGCTAGCCGATTGAACAATGTAGCATTCAGAACAGTTGACACTGCCTATAAGATTGTGAAGAAAGGACTACAACTAGACTTATCTGAGATTCTAATGAAGCAACTAGAGGAGAACATGAGGACTATTAGATGAGCCAGATCTAATTCATGTAAGTTTGGTTCACTCTTCATGTCCACATTTTTCTATTTCCAGAATTTTTTCCCATCTGTCGGTAATGTCAATTGGGACACAACCCGACTAGTAACTGTACAAATTAGTGAATATATTAAGTCTCTAGGGGACATTTTTACATCATTCATGGATGCATACTTCACTACCTTCAAGGAAAAAATGCAGAAAAGAATGAGGATACCTAAAAAGCTGGTGGAACAGTATAAGGATGACATATGTTTCATAGTGGTTACCGACACCACTCTAATAAAACCAGCTATACCGAGGACAACATGGTTTCCACCATTAGATTATGAGATCAACATTGATCCAGCCACAAATGCTATTGAAGCATTATTGAATGAAGTAGTAGACAAATTATTACCAAGATTCAGCATGTATGAGGAAGCTAAGGCTAGAATTAAAATAGGCTTAGTAGTAAAGAAAATTGATAGAAAGAAAACTAAGATGGTGAAAACACTTCAAAAGAAGCTATCGATAAATGATGAAGCATCAGAACAAGATGTCATCGAGGGACAGCCACCCTTTGGTGAAGGTGAACAATTAAGTGACTTTGAGTCAACTGAATCTGATGCAACACCAACAAAGAAACTAAGAACTACTGCTGCATCAATAACAAGGAGTTAGACTACAAAAGATGCAGACTCACCACTAAAAAAGAAAGGTACAATGAGGACTTATAAGAGAAAGCCTCAAACCAGGCTACAAGAACTAAGGAAAAGAATAAAATACATTAGAGGAAAAGAGCATAAGAATGAAACTAAATAGGATGAGAGTAAACAAACACTCCAACCTACAAAGAATAAATTTCCTAAGACAATTGATGAGATTGCTGCATCAATCGTCAAATCAGGTAGCATATCAAATCCTAAAGTTAGACAATGGCTAAATATGAAACCCAAGGATCAGAATAAGATAGAAGAAGCCATCATTAAGGAAATTATTGCATTCAAATATGTACCTGTATAATTTAATAAGATGATGCCACAAGAGCTTAATGACAAAATATCAACAAGATGGACATATGCCTTGCATACAGAGAAACAGATAAGGGAAAGATCCCTCGTTACAATCATGCCACTAGAGTCAAAATTTGAAGAAATTGATGACATGATGAAGAAGCATGCAAAGAAATTTTCAGCTAAGATGAGAGCTTACAAAGTACTAGAGGGCAGTTTAATAGAGCTTGACAAAGAAAGCAATGAAACTTGAAATGAAATATTCAATCCACCTAAGAAGGATATAGCAAGCCCTGAGAAGGTACTGGCTCTTATCGAGAAACCTCACTATGAAGAGAAAGAGGCCACATCGAGCCTAGAACACATCTTCATAAATGACACTGAGGACATAAATCCATTTGAAATGACAACTGAGGCAACCAAGGCCATGGATGATGTACCTCATATTTTGCAATCATTAGGGGACACAACAAAAATCACAATCAAAGATATAACTCTTATTGATTTTGATGATGAGCCCAAAAAGGATGAAGATGTAACTGGTGCCACCGAGAAAGCAAAGGAAATGGATACCACAGATGTTTCATAGGTAAATATACCAGGTCACATACCCCTATTGATACAAGCTATCAATATCATTTCAGAAGAAAAGGAGAAGATACCTGAACCTGATGCAAACATACCAATAGACACAGGTGATGAACAAGGGAAGCAGACATATAGAACTAAAGAGAAGAAAGATGCAAGTGGAGAGGAGAAAATAAGTAATATCACTGACAAGAACAAAAAAGGTGAAAAGGTTGCAGATATAGATAAGGTTGATGTGGAGACGTCCACTACTGACCAACAGGTCAATACCGAGCAACACACAAAATGCACAACACCTCCCAAACAATCACCAAAGAAAGAGAGAGAGCATGAACTAGCTATAGTTCTACATAACCCTACTTCCACGACCATATCCAAGAAGAAGAAGAATAAAAATCCAGTCACATTAGATGAAATTATTGATATACCAAACTGTGATCCTAGAACATTGGATCCAGAGTCACTTACCAAGTACGGAGAACTCTGCAAAAGAAAGGCAATACATGACAAGCCCAAAAAGGAGCACAAGAATTCACAAGTCCTGGAAAACAAAAAATAAATATTATTGCAGATTGTTCCTAACACCGACATTGATCAAAATGCACCTATACATGATCAATTAGCAACACTCACTGACACCATCACATCACATAATGTAGATGCAGACAAGGTCATTGAGGAACGTGCTGAGCAGAAGTGTCAATACAAACTTATCAAGAAAATCAGCCAAGAAGTGGCAAAAAGTAAGGTAAAGCTTTCTAAATTAGTAACTTCAATGGAACCAATATTATCAAAAGTAGTTAAACTAATTCAAAATTTGTGCACAATAGAACATTTCACTACCAAGCATAGTGAAAAGATTGCCAAAATAGATGAAGATCTTAAGGAAAGTGCACAAGGTCTCACAACTGAAGAAAATGCATTCCAGTTGCATTATGAGAAGATTGTAGAAGCAAAATGGTTGAGACTAGAACTTCAAAAGGCTGAAAGTAGAATCAAAGATGAGATAACCAAGTTGTAGGCTATGTTACTCCCAAATCTCACACTGTTGTTATAACACATGACTTTGACAAAAACATTGATTGCCACCCCAGAGATGTCTATTACAGAAAGTATATATGACATGCATGCAAGACTCACATTGGAATACATGACCCTGGAACACCTCCAAGAGAAATGGGAGAAGATAACGACAGACATACAAAAATCCCATGGCCACATACTTGACAAGTTGTAAGTATTACACCTTTGCCATTAATTTCAAAAAAGGGGGAAATTATATGTGAAAGAGGGAAACTATATGTATAAGGGGGATATTATATGTATACATGTCAAAGGGGGAAAATATAAAAAAGAGAAAACATGTCAAAGGCCAAAGAGGGAAATACACAAAGGAAAAACATGTACATACCAAGGCATGCACATAGGGGGACTCCTTGACAAGGTATACACTTGGTGTAGATACTGAATATTTCAGTTTGCACATATCAGTTTTTGATACTAATGCCAAAGGGGGAGATTGATAATCCCAAAGGATCATATTTTTAATTAGTATACAAGGAAACAATTTTTGGACTTTTGGTAACATGATCACTGAGTGACAACATTCAGTCAAGCACAATGGACACCGAAACATACAAGTGCAATGGTCACCAAAAGTGTTAGTGCTAGTGAACACCAAAATCAATGAACACTGATATGCACTATCACTGAAAGGAAGTTTACGGAGAAAACCAAGAACACAGTTTACAGAGTAAACTGACAGACAGTTCTGAGACATCACCGAGCACAGACTAAATAAAAACCCGAGCACCAGTCTATTGAGAGACAATTTTATTTCTGAGAAATGTGGATCTAAGTTACACATCAAATAAAACACTTGAGGTTTATAATTATCTTTATGCTTATCTATAAAACCATTTCTTGAGGGACAAGTGAAGCACATGTAATTGTTTTAATCAGTTTAACTAATTGTAAACATGCAAACTAGGAGATCAAGGTCAAGTTGTAAACCTTTGATCATAGAGTTTTTATTGTAAAGTGTGAAACCTAATTAGGTCAATACATTGTATAAATAGATGTAATAATCAATCAAAACATGATGATTGTATCTGAAACCAACATCTATGGATCAGATAGAGAGTTTCATGAAGAAGGACACAAAAGACACAATTCAGTTATGAAGAACAAGATTCAAGGCTACCGAGAAAAACAAAGGTATTAATCAATCACTATAGGTGATACATATACATTGTGTACTTAAAGGATCTGTATTCAGAAATTCAGGATTGCATACCATCAGGTCAACAAGTATTTTTGACTATTCTCTAACAATTGTAGCAAATAAAAGAAATCCTTTAAGAAGGCGGACTTAATAGTCTTATTATAAATCTCTTAACCGAGTGCACACTTAACAATGTTGTTAAAATCTCTTAATAGAGTAGATCTAACCAGTCTAAAATTTTACTCCTAATAGGGTAAGATCATCATAAGTGATCACAGTTGTAGCCTTAATCGACACCTTCCATTCTACAGATAGTGAAGCTTTGTGGGTTTCATCCCCACCGCATTATTTACCTTCTAACATGGGTTTTATGCGTTACCAATTCTTGTGTCATGTGTAACTACTTTTCATGAATGTTTCTATGAATGTTTACATGAAATTAAGTTTGTGATTTGATATTACATACATAAGGTAGATAAGCAATATGGTTGGTAATACAAGAAAGGATTACTAAGGATAAATAGAAAATTTTTAAGGGTACTGATTCACCCCTCCCCTCTCAGTACACACCATTCCATTATTCTAACAATTGGTGGTTAAATTTAATTTGAATTTTTTTGGTACTCATTTGACATGCTCTACATAATAGGCCCTCTAGGAGAGATTAAAAATATAGAAGAGAAAGAATAAGGGAGCACAAAATAATCATGCACAAATATGACCTCTATAGATATGAAAGTACTACTCTAAATATTATTCTCAAATTGATCACTGATCTCCCAATCTCGATCATAAAGGGAGGAAGGTAAATCTTGTAAAGTAATTTTAGAGTAGTATTAGGCATCTCATTAATAGTAAGAGCTAAGGAACTAGCTACAAGTCTAACATCATCTTGGATGTCTTGTTGGGAAATCACATTAATGATCTTCTAAAGATCATGAACAATACTAAAATATTCATGGAGGATTCAAATAGATGTTCTTGTTTAGGGAAGGCCAGTGAATAATTATCAAGATATGTTACAAGAGGAGTATCAATTCTAATATCTTGGATGGGAGTAGTGACAAGAACAAATAGAATTGGAGACTTCAGTTGCACATATGACTTTGGTTTTTATTAATGTCAAAATTTGTTGGCATTATGATGAATTTTGGAGATGAAATGTTGATTTTGACTTTGGCATTGATGGCAGCTTATTAAATCTATTAGATTTGGTGAATAGGTTGTTGTTACCTATCGACATGATGAGTAGGTAAAGCAATTTTTGCTAAGTGTTCTGACCAGTTAACATGAAGATAGTAACATAAGTGTTTTGTGTAGCGATCAATTTTGCTAGCACATTGGAAGGTACAATTGTTACTAGAGTCTTGTTTTGATTAGAGAAGTTTGCATGTACAACCACAATAGTTAACTCAACATTTTGTGTAAGTTGATATTTTGGTGTTGTGTTCTATATGAACTGGTTGAGTTACCGATTGGTTACTAATGATTAGATGGTCAAGGCGATTAAGTTATGATTGGTGTTTCGTAATATATGTTTGTATTCTATATTGTGCCAACTTGTTAGGTTTTATTGGCATGGATTTTCATGAGTTAGGTCAAATTTTTGTGCCAACTTGTGGATTGCTTTTAATGTTTAACCGACTTAAGAACAACTATATAAAGGAATTATAAATCAGTGATTTAGGGTTATTGATTGTGTTTTTGGTGGTTGTGATCAGAGACAGAGGTAGAGTGTTGCATCAAGAGTTCAGAGATTGAATTGGAGATTACAGGCAAGTAGTGCCATTCCAGATCAGTGATTTGAGTTCATTACTCAAAACTAACTCTTATAGGTTAGCAAGGTTAAATCCTTTAATAGGGTGGACATTAACAAGTCTTTATATTTAAATCCTTTAATATGGTGACTAAAGATAAGGAGTTCTAAATCCTCTAGCGAGGTAGATCCTAACAAGTCTCATTGTACTTCTAACAAGGTACTAATCACTTCTAATTGGGTGAGCCCCTAGTAGGATATTGTAAACTCCTAACATGGAAATTTTTTTACTGTAGTGAAGAGATTTGTGGGTGTCATCCCCACCATGGTTTTCTCCCTTGCACAAGGGTTTCCACATGAAAAATAGTGGTATTATGAGTTATTATTTTTTTTTTTTTGAATTATTTTACTTCTACTGCATAGTTACTCTTACATATTTCATTGCTTATAAGTTGATTAAAAGCATTATCATATTATTGGTTGAATTAGTACATTTTATGTTTACACTGATTCACCTCCCTTCTCAGTTCTTCTATATATTAATAATTGGTATTAGAGCTTCATTCCCTTGAAGAATCCTAACAACTTGGGTGAGATCCTTAAGGGAGACATGGATATTTATAGAAGAAAACTTGTTGATGTTGAGGATATGATTGAGAAACTTAAAGACCAGTTGAAGTTCTCTAGGGTTAAGAGACATGAGTTGCTCAAACAGTTGAGTGATATTCAAGATCTTATTGAAAACCTTTCTGAGCAAAGTGGATCTGATGACTATGAGGTAGAAGCTGTGACCTTGGAAAATGAACAGTTAGATAAGGACAATAAGGACATGCATAAGATGCTAGAAAAACTAAAACAAGAAAAGAAGAATATGCAAAGGGAGTTGGAAAACTTCTCAATAAGAATGGGTGAAGACCTAGAAGCAAGGAAAGTTGTTGATGAAGGTAAGTGGTGCAGGAGCACCTCTGCTACAGGAAGGTTGAAAGCTTCATTCTACTGTAGGAAGTTTGAAAATATTTAATTTCATTCCTAAGGTTATTTACATATGTTCAAACCAAAAATATGTCATGTAAATATAAAATGAAAAATTATTAATTCTACAACGATGTGCCAAGTGTAGAAAAGAAACTGAAAGGCCATTTTGTAACAGATCAAGAAGATGAAGAGTCATTTGTAACTACCCAAAATACTTATTAAAATGGGCCAGAATGTAATCAAAGGAGAGATAGTCGACAAAGGAAGAAGTTCTAGTAAATAGAGAATAGAATTGTGAAAGGAATCAGGCTCTCTAGCTTTCAGCCAGAGAGCCACCGATATTGCGTATTCAAATGAAATGTCTTATGTATCAGAATTGATTAATGACATTTTATATCTTTCTCTGAGTCATTTTCATTATCTAGATTTCTGTATTGGTTGGTTATTATATCTTTCTTATTTTCGGGTTTGCTGGGTTTCTTGTTGCAGAAAAATAGGTCTTGGTGCAAAGACCATAAAATTTGTTTGCACTGTTGGATTTCCTTGATTTTGAAATATGTTTTACAAAACCTAATTATGCATCTTGTGACTGAAGTGATTTCAAAAATATATTCGGGTTCAAAATTTATGCATGACAGAGTAAGGGTTTAGAAAACTATTATTAAAATGACAGTTACGGGAATGTGAATGCTATTTCTTGTTTCTTGAATGGTCTTGTTGATGCCTCTGCATCAGATTGGTATCAGAGCTCAAAATATTCTAAGCATGTAGATAGAAGACAATCTACACCAGGAAGTGTTGGGTATTGTGATTCTTGTTGTGAAGTTACTTGGTTTTAGGTGCAGGTTCACTTAGCTACAAATGGGTGGACAAGAAAGTCTACCAAAGGCCATAGGAGATGGTCTTATGTGTCACCAAAAATCTTGGGGAGAGAGGCATGAAAGGACTCCCAGGTGAGCGACAATGGTTGTGATATAGCATGGAGGAGTGGACTGTGCAATGGTAGAAGCACCTTAAAGGCGACCAACATAAACTCCATTGATGGGAGTCATCAAAGAAAGATGATGTAAAGAGGCATACTTTTGTTTGCAGGTTACCAACAGTACATTCCATGAGACATGGAATTCTTTAAACATTGGGAGTATGGTGCAGGAGCACATCTGCTGCAGGAAGTTTGAAAGCTTCATTCTACTGTAGGAAGTTTGAAAATATTTAATTTCATTCCTAAGGTTATTTACATATGTTCAAACCAAAAATATGTCATGTAAATATAAAATGCAAAATTATTAATTCTGCAACGATGTGCCAAGTGTAGGAAAGAAACCGAAAGGCCATTTTGTAACCGATCAAGAAGATGAAGAGTCATTTGTAACTGACCAAAATACTTATTAAAATGGGCCAGAATATAATTGAAGGAGAGATAGTCGACAGAGGAAGAAGTTCTGGTAAATAGAGAATAGAATTGTGAAAGGAATCAGGCTCTCTGGCTTTCAGCCAGAGAACCACCGATATTATGTATTCAAATGAATTCAAATGAAATGTCTTATGTATTGGAGTCGATTAATGACATTTATATCTTTCTCTGAGTCATTTTCTTTAACTAGATTTCTGTATTGGTTGGTTATTATATCTTTCTTGTTTTCAGGTTTGCTAGGTTTCTTGTTGCAGAAAAATAGGTCTCGGTGCAGAGACCATAAAATTTGTTTGCATCGTTGGATTTCCTTGATTTTGAAATATGTTTTACAAAATCTAATTACGCAGCTTGTGACTAAAGCGATTTCAAAAATATAGTCAGGTTCAAAAGTTATGCATGACAGAGTAGGGGTTTTGAAAACTGTTATTAAAATGACAGTTATGGGAATGTGAATGATATTTCTTTTTTCTTGAATGGTCTTGTTGATGCCTCTGCAACAGTAAGAAAGTTTTAGAGGATGCCCTAAAAGTCAAAGATGAAACCCTAGTGCTAAGGTGGATGATTTTATTAGATCTAAGAAATAATTTTCTATATTGAGGGAACACCTACACGATTCTAATGAAGAGAATGCAAATGTCTTAAGAGAGAATGAAATTTTGAGAAATGAGAATGGAAAGTTGAAAGAAGAGTTAAAGAGTGCTAATGATCTGTTGGAAAAGTTCAACAAGAGTTCTATTAAACTTGATGAACAACTCTCTATAAAAAAGATAAAATATGATAAACAAGGTTTAGGTTTTTCCAAATTGGAGGTCGGTGAGACATCTAGTACAAAGGAGACTGATGTTGAAATAAAGTCTACACCTAAGGTGAATATCAACAAAGTTGGTAAGAGAAAGTATAGATCGATATGTTTCAAATGCCACAAGGAAGGAAATACTACTAATATTTATTGGTCTAAACCTAATCCATCTATTCCTAGATTTACAAATTCATTTTGTACATGTAATGGTTACAATGCTAAGACTAATGTTTTTCAAGGTAACTGCTATCCCTGTAACAAGTTTGATCATAAGGCTAATGAGGGCAGGACTAGAATAAACAATGAAAGGCCACATGTGAACTAAGGAAGCCCTTACCAAAGGGAGAGGCAATTCTATGTTACCTATTCAGTTTGTCACAACTTTGGATACATAGTAGTGAATTGCAGGATGAGAATTGGTAGAGGAAATTTTGGACCATGGAGACAAACCGATATGACATGTTTCAATTGGAATAAGATTGGACATCTTTCTGGTCTTACAGAGTGAAGAAGAATAACACTGGAGGTCAACAAATGAAAAGGCCTGATAATGATAAATGGAAGAAGATTGTAGATATTGAAGAAACTATGAAACAAATGAAGGAAACATGGGTAAATAAAGGTGAAATGAAGTCTTCTGAAATAATAGAGAACTCCACTACATTGGGTAGTGTAGAGACTTCATCATTTGACTAAGTCACAACTATTGGCTAAGAGGGAGAAAATCAAGTAAGATCTATAACCTATCCCCTAAGTTGTGTGCGTGGTAAGATTTATCAGCATATTTAGATGCCTAATGATGTTATGTGAGAACCTGCTGAAGTATATTACATTACATATGATTCTATGCGACCACATAATGATTTTGTTTAAGGCATAGTAACTTTTGTGTTTCTAACCATTGTGACCGGTTAATGTTACTATTTGACTATTTTGCGTTTATTGCTTGGTATTGAGACATTATAAGGGAAAAAGTGAAGTTCATTTGTCACTTTAGATTCTACGAGCTAAGAAGTGCATTTGTGAGCATATCCTAAGTGATTTCATAAAATTTTTGAAGTGATTGTAATTGAGTATTATGCTTTCATGCCTGAAGTGAAGTGGTCTTTGAAGAACTCTAGCGACGAGGTGAAATAGTATCTTGGAGTTGCAGAGACTATGTTCTGTGTTGATCATTTCTAGCATTATGGACACCCCTGTATTGATTGAGATTACTGAGGAGACAAGGCTAGTATTGAAACTGCATCCACTCAAGGTGGTAGATAATGATCCCACTAGTACTTTGTCTTAGATACCTAATGGTGTGTTGTTATCTGAGGATGTAAGAACATTTATTCATTTCAAGATTGAAGATCTTGGTTCCAATGCAATTGTCGATGCATTTATTGGATTGTGCAATGACACTGGTTTGAAGAATGAGCATAAGCATTTGACTGAGAAGGGTTTTTCTTATTTTGCTGATCTACTTGATGATTTTGAGTCCAATTGGATAAGATATGTGCTGATTCAAGTTCATGATAAGTTATTATGGCTGGAAAGACCGTATAAGATTATGAAAGAGGTTATTCTTGCAGTGACAGGGTTGTGTGCGACTGGTGATGTACCTATTTTGAGAATGATTCTAGATGGTGAGGGCACTCACCTTACAAATTCAAAGAAAGATAGGTGTTCTATGATGATTAATGCCATTGAAGATAGTGAGGTGAAGTTTGCTTCAATGGTGATCGGTTATAAATTTTATCAACTAAGCTGATTGGATAGTGTACCTAGTGGTGGTATTCATGCTGGTTATCAGATGATAAAGGAGAATGCTTGATATGACCTATGTGAGGTCATGAGAAGTCATTTATTTGTGAACATGGAGAGAATCAAGAAAGATAAAAAATAATCATTCAAGTATGGTTTGTTGGAGATTTGATTCTGAACAGTTGATTGATTATATGTTTGTCATTGATGACAATAAATAATACACAACAGTACTTCTATATGTACTTATCCATATGATGAAATGAAGACTTGCATGAATAGATACATGTTGTTGACATTTTTATTATGCTATGTTCATACACACAGACCCAGATATGATGTTTTAGTAAAGATATGTAATTCTGTTATTGACGGTTACAGTTCTGGAGGAATAACGGTTTAAGGCCGACGTATGTAACATGTTTATTGGGTTGTGCCTATCTTTAGGATATGTGTGTGTATATTCATGATGAGTTATGAGTTTTTGATATTAATCTAAAGGCACCAAATGTATTTCAAGAAGATTACAAAGTTATGGTTAATTTGGTGAAGCTGACTTAGTGAAGCGACGTGTCTATTCAGTTAGTACTTGCGAGGTTGTAATTATGCTTGCGTGCTTAGTAGAGCCAACAAAGATGTTAAGAAGAGTTTTCCTATAGGTCCCATGATATCATACTTGGTGTATATACTTATAGAAGGTCATTTGTGATAAGAAGAGTTGCGAAAGCCAGAGATAAGAAAAGCATAGCAGAGTGTTAAAGCAGCAGAGCTATATTTATCATACGTTGATAATATAGATATTTAAGTTGAAGCTTTCAAAATATAGATAAGATTGTTGTAGTGCTTTACAAGAGGTTAAAGCATCGGTGCACAAAAGGAACTGATCAGACAAGCAGTGTCACAAACAATAGTTCACCTTGTTGATATAGTGTGTATCAAATAACCAGAAGGTTGTAGCCTTCACCACTTGGACAGTGAGTCCACCACCCCTAACAGGGTTATTGTAAAAGACTCCTAATAGGGTCTGACCCTTAACCAGGTTACTATACTACTGCATTGTAATGAACAACTCCTAACAGGGTTGGAAGATCTTTTAACAGGGATCACTATAAATAGTATAGTTGTTTGTGGGTACTAATTCCCACCGGGGTTTTTACCATTTGGTTTCCCCGTAACCAAATTGATGTGTTGTGTAATGTGTTATCTAAATGTGCATTTAATTTGTATCAATCTGGATTAATAATTTTAAGATAAAGATCAAGTTGTTGATAACTAATTCCTCCCCCCCTCTTAGTTACCCCTGAAGTATTCTAACAATTGGTATCAGAGCCAAGTGCCTTGGAGAGAAATCCTAACAGCTTAAGGTAGATCAGATGGCATACTTTAGAAAAGAGAGCCCTAAGTTTGATGGAGAGAACTATCTGGATTGG
>MU227225.1:3054164-3070291 GCA_018584345.1 Thuja plicata
CATAATGGTTTATGGCACCCTTTGCCATTGATGTCAATGGGGGAGTATGTACTAAAAAAAAGGAACACAAACAAAGAGCTAAACAAGGAACACATACAAGGAGCTTATACTCTGGGGGAGTATACATGTAAAACACAGTCTATGTAACTGTAGCAGTGTAGATGAATCTTCGATGAGGATATTGAGAAGATTGTAAAAAGAAAGAAGACACCATGAACAAAATTTTTTTTTATCATATGTTGCCATCAATGCCAAAGGGGGAGATTGTTGGAGATTTGATTCTGAACAGTTGATTGATTGTATGTTTGTCATTGATGACAACATATAATACATAATAGTACTTATGTATGTACTTATCCATATGATGACATGAATAATTGCGTGGATAGATACATGTTGTTGACATGTTTATTATGCTATGTTCATACACGCATACCCAGATATGATGTTTCAGTAAATATATGTAATTCTATTATTGACGGTTATAGTTCTAGAGGAATAACGGTTTAAGGCCGATGTATGTAACGTGTTTATTGAGTTGCACCTATCTTAAGGATATGTGTGTGTATATTCATGATGAGTTATGAGTTTTTGATATTAATCTAAAGGCACCAAACATATTTCAAGAAGATTACAAAGTTATGGTTAATTTGGTGAAGCCGACTTAGTGAAGTGACGTGTCTATTCAGTTAGTACTTGCACGGTTGTAATTATGCTTGCGCGCTTAGTAGAGCCAACAAATATGTTAAGAAGAGTTTTCCTACAGGTCCCATGATCTCATACTTGGTGTATATAGTTATAGAAGGTCATTTGTGATAAGAAGAGTTGCGAAAGCCAGAGATAAGAAAAGCATAGCAGAGTGTTAAAGCAACAGAGCTATATTTATCATATGTTGATAATATAGATATTGAAGTTGAAGCTTTCAGAATATAGATAAGATTGTTTTAGTGCTTTACAAGAGGTTAAAGCATCGGTGCACAAAAGGAACTGATTAGACAAGCAGTGTCACAAACAACAGTTCACCTTGTTGATATAGTGTGTATCAAATAACCAGAAGGTTGTAGCCTTCACCACTTGGATAGTGAGTCCACCACCCCTAACAGGGTTATTGTAAAAGACTCCTAATAGGGTCTGACCCTTAACCAGGTCACTATACTACTGCATTGTAATGAACAACTCCTAACAGGGTTGGAAGATCTTTTAACAGGGATCACTATAAATAGTATAGTTCTTTGTGGGTACTAATTCCCACCGGGGTTTTTACCATTTGCTTTCCCCATAACCAAATTGATGTGTTGTGTAATGTGTTATCTAAATGTGCATTTACTTTTTATCAATCTGGATTAATAAGTTTAAGATAAAGATCAAGTTGTTGATAACTAATTCACCCCCCCTCTCAGTTATCCTTGAAGTATTCTAACATGGTTCCCTACTGGTATGTATACTTTTCTTTCTACAGAATCATTTCCTTGATATTGGTAAAATTTAGTTCTCAATCGATAAACCTGTGGTAGTGCAGATTAAGGAATGTATAAGGATGTTAGGAAATAGTTTTAATAGTAATGCATGGGGTTACTTCAAATATTTTCAAAAGTGTATGCATGAGAGAGAACATATCCCAACCGATATTGTATAAAAATATAAAGATGACATATGTTTTTATTGTGGATATCGATTCTTGCATGATGCAGGCAGTATAGCCAAGAACTTCTTGGGGTTTACTGATGGGATATGAGGTTGATTGTGATATTGTATCACTTCATGCTGGTGAATTTATGTCCAAACTGATTTATGCCAGTACTCCTAGGTTTTGTACTTATGAAGAAACATATTTCAAGATTCATTTATAGTTGAAGGTGTTGGAAATGAGCTGAGTAATTGAGAGGGGAGGGGTGAATCACTTACCACATAAACAAATCCAATTCCCTTAGATTTGTTAAACAAATTTAACATTGTTGCTCGGTTAACATAGAAAATCTTAAGATATTAACTATGATTATCTTTAGTAATTAATTGCAAAAACATAAACCATAAAGAAAATGAAATGTACACAGATAAAACCAAGATTTAACATGGAAACCCAATATGGGAAAAACCACCAATAGAAACTAGTCACTATTTTTCACTCTTCTGAAGTGAGCCCTATTAGGAGCCAACCCTATTAAAGGTTACAATAACACACTGTTAGGTGTGAACCTGTTAGAGTATTTAATCACCCTGCAAGGAGTAGCCTTGTTAGAGGTCTTAAAACACTTCAATGTAGAAATGTCACCTTGTGAGATGATTTACAAAATACTATAAAGTCTACTCTGTTAAGAGATTTTGATCATTGTTACAATTGTTAGAGAGTAATAATGGATTGACCTATTTTGATAAGCAACTATCTTTGCTGATTCAGATCTCTATTCTGGATTAAATACTTGATCCTTACTGATCAAATATTTTGTTGCAGTCCTCTATATTCTGTCCTCAATCAAAATCCCATTTGATTTCACCTTCACTCTTCATATCACACTTCACATGCAATTCCACATCATCACCACACTTCAATCCAAACTTGACCTTATATATATATATATATATATATATGTTAAGCCTTGTCAATTCAGCCTTGATATCCTTCCAAATAAACAATAAAACTTATGTCTGTTGGCCTCATATAACCAGTTATTCATAAAATATAAACCACTTTTAGTTGGTTGACACTAACTATTTTAATCGGTCAACACTGAAATCCTTAAATGCTTGACCAACACTGTAATGCCCGAGTGAACTCGATTAGAACTAAAAATCACTTTGGTCATCTTCAATGCCTGAGAGAGCTCAACAGACAATGACTGTGCTTGGATAGGATTAGAAATTTTTGTAAACATCACTATACTTGTGTAAACATCAATGACAATACACAATTGAATAAGTGTCATCAACAATCTCCCTCTTTGGCATTGATGGCAACACAACATGTCATAATACAAATAATTATAGAGCAGAAGACATAAGAATGAAATTTTTATTAATGTCCTTAGCTTCATTCTGATTCTCATCCAATTTTATTAATGTCTTTAGTTTCATTCTGATTCTCATCCAAAACTCCCTCAATCACTGAAATACAGATTTCTTCCTCTTATATTAATCTCTATTTCTAATAAAGTTCTCCATTTGTCATCAATCTCTCCATCAGTAATCTCTCCCTCTTTCACTAATCAATATGACATACAATTATCTCTCCCTCTTTGAAAACCAATGCCAAAGATACCAACTGACATATCCAATGAAATTGTAATGTACCTGTCTGTACTGATTCATATGCAATAAGCTCTAAATTTCTGCATAAACATGTTAAGTCTGTTCTGTAGGTCGGTTGATGCATCACTAAACTGTGTTTTAGTGAGCCTCAATTAGGGGAGTCACCCCTAGCTTTTCTCTAAGATAAAAAAATGCATCCTTAGGTAATGGTTTTGTGAACATGTCTGCAATTTGTTCTTTACTATTCACATATTCCAATCTTACTTCCTTGTCGTGAACCAATTCCCTCAAGAAATGATACTTTATTGCAATATGTTTAGTCTTGGTATGCATCACAGGGTTCTTAGAAATGTTAATAGCACTAGCCTTGTCACAATAGATAATGATAGGTTTTGTAATTTCCACCTTCATACTTGACCACAACTGTTTGAACCATATGATGTTTGAACAATTTATTGCTGCAACAACATATTATGCTTCTGTTGTAGATTGACAAACGTAGTTCTATTTCTTACTTGTCCAGGAGACTAACCTATTTCCAAGAAATAGTGCTCCACCACTTGTGCTCTTTCTTTCATCAACACTTCCCGCCCAATCAACATCAGTAAAAGTCTTCAAATCAAAGTTTCCTCCTTTCTTATACCATAATCGATAATCTTCAGTACCCTTAAGATATCTTAGAATCCTTTTGATATCCTTCAAATGATTCTCTCTAGGATTAGTTGAAAACCTTGTAGAAATACCGACTGCTAATGCAATATCAGGTCTAGTGTGAACAACATATTGAAGTTTTCCAATCATGGATCTATATGTAGTACATATTTTGTAAGTACAATATCCTTCCTCTTTAACTCTGGGCTTGCTCCACTATGTTCACCATGCTCAAATATTCTGTCATGTTCTTATGTCTGATACTCGGGTTCCACTATCTAAGACTTGGGTGTATATGTCTGTGACTTAGGTACCCCTATCTGTGACTCAGGTGCCTCTAAATGTGACTCGATTTATTTATTCTGAGACTTGGTTCCCTCTATTTGTGACTCAGTGTCTTTAGTTAGCATCACTGGTTGCATAGGTTGTAACAAGGTTTGTGCAGATGGATTCAGTGGTTGACATGGTTGCTGTCCAATCACCATTGCCCATGTCTTAGGTATAGTATCAGGTTCATAATAAGGAATGTATGGAAAATTGAAGGTGAATTAGGGTAAATGAAGGTGATGAGTGGAAAACAACCTTCAAGACCACATAACGACTGTATGAGTGGCTTGTCATGCCATTTGGCTTATCCAATGCTCCATGAACTTTCATGAGGTTGATGAATGAAGTTCATAAAGATTATATTGGTAAATTTGTGGTAGTCTACTTAGCTAATATACTCATCTATAGTAAGACAAGGGAAGAGAATCTCAAACACCTAGAAATGATTTTCAAAAACTTAAATGAGGAGAAGTTGATGATCAACTTGGAAAAGTGTGAAGTCATCAAACAAGAACTAGTGTACCTTGGATTTGTGCTATCTTAGGGTAACTTAAAGATGGATCCTAGAAAATTGGAGGCCATCATCAACTGGCCTACTCCAAGAACAATTACTGAGGAAAGAATTTTTCATGGCCTAGCACAGTATTATAGAAAGTTTATTAAACAATTTAGTCCAATCTGTGCTCCTATGTTAGACACTATTATAGGAGGCATGAAGACTAAGTTTATTTGGAATGAACAAGCTAACCATGGTTTTGAGCTACTGAAAAATAATATTGCAACCCAACCAATTTTGGTTCTGCCAAGCTTTGAAAATCTATTTATAGTGGAATTTGATGTCATCAATGTAGCCATTGGTGTAGTCTTGAGCCAAGAGGGAAGACCAGTGGCCTTCCACTCTGAGAAACTAAGTGAAGCTAAGAAGAAATATTATTCTTATGACCTAGAGATGTATTCTCTGGTCTAGTCACTAAGAAAATGGAGACATTACCTACTTCCAAAGGAGTTCATAGTCTATTCAGCTAATCAAGCTTTGATCTTCTTGAACTCACAAGATAAATTGAGTCACAAGATTATGAAGTGGGTTGAGTACCTACAAGCTTACACTTTCAACATCAAGCACAAGAAGGGTTTGTAGAATAAGGTTGCAGATGCTTTAAGTATAAGAGCATGACTATCCAAGAAATTCAACTATAGAGTATGGGAATAGATAACTTCAAGGACCTATATGGTGAAGATGAGGACTTTACAGAAATTTACAAGGTATGTCAAGAGTATAAAAATCACTTTCATAGTCAATACTATGAGTATACTTTATAGACTGGTCTATTGTTTAAAGGGAGTCAATTGTGTGTTCATAGGGGGTCTATTAGGGAGAATCTAATATAGGAGAAACAAAATGGTGCACTTAGTGGCCATTTTGGTGCTAATAAAACTCAATAATTAGTCCATAGATTCTACTTCTATCCCAAGATGAATTTGGATGTTAAGAGATATGTGGAAAGTTGTGTTATCTGTTAGAAAGCCACATCTACTAATGATGACCTATATCAACCTTTTCCCATTCCAACCAGACCATGGGAATGTCTGAGAATGGATTTTGTAGTTGGTTTACCCAAAACAAAACAGGGAATGGACAACATTTATGTTATTGTGGAAAAATTTAGTAAAATGGCACACTTTGTACCTTGTAAGACAAAAAATGATGCCATTCAGATAGCTTCCGTATTCTTCAAGGAGGTTGTCAGAATTCATAGTTTACCACTTAGTATAGTGTCTAACAGAGACACCAAGTTCAAGAGTCATTTTTGGAAGAATATATGACAAAAAATTGGAACTAATTTGTCATTTGGATCTTCCTACCATCCTCAGTCTGATGGTCAAATAGAGGCAGTCAATAGGAGTGTTGGAAATCTCCTAAGATGTTTAACAAAAGTGTATGGTCAAGTTTGGGACCAACTCATTAGGCAAGAAGAATATGCCTACAATGACACAGTGAATAGGACTACTGGAAAAAGTCCCTTTGAGATAGTCTATGGCCTTCATCCAAGAGAAATATATGAGCTTAAAGATTTGAAGGATGGAGCCAAGGAAAGTGGTTATGCTAATGATTTTGCACATTCTATGCAAGAAGTTCATAAGATAGTCATGAAGACACTCATTGACAATACATAGAAGATCAAGACTAAAGTGGATGAGAGAAGAAGAGGTGTCCAATTCAAAGTGGGAGATCTAGTAATGGTTCACTTCAAAAAGGCAAGACTTCAAAAAGGAACACCACACAAACTTCAAATGAGAAGAATTGGCCCATGTGTTATACTGGATAAATATGGAGCCAATGCTTACAAGGTAGAAATTTTGGTGGATATGGGTTTATATCCAGTGTTTAATGTTGTAGACTTGGTTCTATACAAAGGCTGAATCCTAGATATAGATCAAAGTTTGAGTGAAGTTATACAGGAAGTGGAAGAACTACATTTTCCATCTACACCAATCAAGAAAGCAGAGAAAATTCTGGATTCTAGAGTCTACAAGAAGACTAGAAAGAAGGAGTACCAAGAACACTTAGTAAAGTGGCAAGGAAAACCATATGTAGATGTAGTGTGGATCAAGGAGACTGAGTTTAAAAAGTTGGGCTTTGACCTCAACTTACTCAATCCAAGGGTGGATTGAAGCCTTTTCATTAGGGGAGGATGGTGTAGGAGAACCTAGGCTATCCTCTCAGTTTTGGTTTGTAACTGACCCTAGCCAAGTCAGTGTGTGTTTTCTTAAGACCTTAGAAGGTCTTTTTGTTGTGTGTGACTAGATGGATTACTGGTTAGTGCTAATTTCATCTTATTCTTTGTTATTTGCTTTTAGTTGTTTAGTCCTTAGTTTGGTCTAATATTGGGAAATGAGATCTAAATGTTTCTAAAACTATGTATGAGTAGAAAGATGCTTAAGGAGACATAAATGATTTTATCTCATAGAACTAAATGGGTTAGAGGCCCTAAAATGTAGTTTGCATCATAAATGCAAAAGATGCTAAAAGTTATCATGACAACATTTGCAACTTTTTGCAAATGTTGCATGCAACTCGACAACATTGGATTCCCTCCATTATAGGAGTGGAAAATAAATGCTAGTGGCTTGAAATTGTGGAGGAAGCATCTTTAGACACTCTATGGCTTTTTTCCTGAGGTAGAGTTGATGTATGCAAGTTTTTGTGAAAACAGAGCACTATCAACTTGTTTAAGAGTTATTTGTATTTTAATGGATTGAATTATCTAATCTAAGTGTGGATTCATGTAGTAGAGACTGATTTAAGACTTTTTCATTTAGAGTGCAAGTAGTATAGAGTTGATTTGATAGGTGTAGGAAATTGTTTAAGAATAAGGTAGTCTGCTAGTTCAGTTTAGGGAGATTTTGGTTTTATGGCTCCCCCATGAAATTAAACTGTAGGAAACTAAAAAGGTTGAATGAATGTGTTAGGGGAGCCTTTTTATAGTGTACATATATAGGTAGGAGGTTAGGGGAGTTGATTTACAAATTTTAAAGCCATGCCCTAGGCGAGCTAGGAAAGTTCGGTTAGGTGTATAGTAGGTGAAAACAAGAATGCAGAGATAAGGGTGTGCATAGGAGTCCTAAACCAGGTGTGGTCTTAGTGTCTTTAGGGTCTCATATATCCCTAGTAATTATTTTAGAACCTAACCAATCCATTTGGATTTAT
The DNA here is from genome assembly GCA_018584345.1 of Thuja plicata. NCBI lineage: Eukaryota > Viridiplantae > Streptophyta > Pinopsida > Cupressales > Cupressaceae > Thuja > Thuja plicata. Next base: position 3,062,098 of record MU227225.1, read on the forward strand.
TTTTCCATAGAAATTAGAGAAGTGCTTGTGAGGAGCCAAAATAGGCCTAATAGCCCTACATTTTAGGACAGAGGTGTAGGGAAGGCTTGGGGACCCTAGATCTTAAAAAAAATTTAGGTTTCCCAAAAGGGTATCTAGATCCTTGATTTATTTTATGGGTTGTGTGGAATTTTTAAGAGTAAAGCTTGAAAAATCCTCTGGATAGGGCTAATTGGTCCTTTAGGCCTAATAGGAGCAATTTGGGTGCAATTTTGGAACTCGACTAAATTGGGAGTGAAGACCTATGGAATTTGGATTATATGGATGCATAATGAACATAAAAAGAGTGTACAAGGCCCTTGTAACATGTGAGGAGTTGGTATAAAGGATTTGGGATTGGAATTTTTCAAAGCCAATGAGAAACATTGTGAGACAAAACTAATGGTGGATGTCCTTCAAGGTGAAACACAATTGTTGTAACTCTTAGAGAAGAGTTGAAAGTAGTCTTAGGCTCAGTGTCTTGAGGCTAGTTTGGTCCTAAAGGGAAAATTTGGATCCTAAGTGGACTAGGAAAAGCTAGGTCCTTTCTAGAAGTATTGTGTGAGCACACCTTTGGTTCACTTCTATCAAGGAGCATCTTGGCATCTTAGAAATCTTGCATCAACCAAAAACATTTGTTTTCTATTTTCCTATTTGAGTAGTCTTTGAGTTACTTTATGTGTTTTTTTAGTTTGTATATTTTATAGTTGGAATCTATATGATGCATTCTTTGCATCATTTTGAACCTTTTCCTAGGTCCACACTTCATTTGGTTACTTCACGCATGAGATCTTGTAGATTCTTGGCAAGACTATATTGTTCTTCATGTTTTTTGATCAGTTTGTGTTTTTATGATCTTGTGAAGGATTTCCCGATTGATGAAGCTTAATGGATCATTTCTTGATGATATTATGTTTTTGGCTGACCTACTTGAGGGATCATGATTCATAATTATTTCATTGGAAGTAGATCCTGATGATTTGGGTCCTGACCTATATTTTGTAATACATTTTCCTGTTCTTGGGAAAAGTGATCTTTCTAGGCCGACCTATTGTTTGTGAAGGCTTTATCAGCTTATGAATTTGTTCCTTAATGGAAGAAGTTGATGACCAGGAAGGGAGAATCTCATAAGATTAACTTTATGTATCTTAATGCTAATGATATGGTAAGGAATTCTAATTGCAATCAAGCCTGTATGCCTGACATGTGTGACTACATGTTGCAGATTATTTGTATATGATTTTCTAATAATAAAGAAGATTGGTCTTGCATATGTCTTTGTGTTTAATTATTATTTCCATTGTGTGAATCATGTTGTAAGGATTGATCATATCTCTTTGAGTTCCCTCTATCCTTGATTGCACCAAGTTGTTCATTGTTCCTCCTCTAATGACACCACTATAGTTTGTTCTGCCTAATCCTAAGAAAGAATTGGTGGCCAACCAAAATAAATTTTCTAAAGATCTAAACACATGGTGTTTCCCATGCAATAATTCCCATACACCTTGGAATTGTCCAAGAGGAAATCTATAATATTAGATAACATAACATAGGATCCAAGGGATGACCCACGATGCTGGTAATTACAATTTTCCTTCCTTGGAAATGAAGAATACATTTTAACAACTCAGATGTAAGGGATGTCTCCAGAATAAGAGTCATAAATTGATCTTGACCATGCTCTATTTTTCTGGATGGCACATGAGGATGATGTGGTATTCACAAATCAATCATCCACATCAAAGATGCCATAAGTCAAGTCAGACTATAACACCCACTCTAAAAGAAGGTTCACTAAAGAAGTGACTCTGCCAATTCTTCTGGACAAAGTTGTTTAGTTTCCATGTCCATGATTTGAAACAAATAAACCTATTTCTCTAAAGGTACAACCCCAACGAGTCCAACAAAAAAGAGAATTTGTTCCCTGGAAGCTGAAAGATCCAAAGATTCCTTTGGAATCAAAGGTGGACGTGGTGGAAAAACTAAAGAAAGCTACTGCAAATCTATCCATCTAGGATGTATGTGCAATTTTAGAATAGAAGTTGTTACTAAAGGAAGCCCTTGACAACTGAGATAAGCAAGCCAAGGTTGAAGCCATCACTGATGTTAGTTAATAGATTTGTCCTTATGAAGAATATCTAATTTATTCAGACTCTTGACTTGATTGGGTAAGAATAAATTATTAACCATAGTTGAATTAACCAATCATGGTCAATTCTCTATATTTATAGGTACAAATCCCTCTAGAAATATAATGATTTTATCTCTACTAAAGTAAAATAAATTAAACATTCATGAAACTTCAATCAGAAAGCATCTACAAAGGCGACATACACCCAATCATCACTATGAATCTAAACGTAGCAGAATTGCTTGAATATACCTTATGAAACTAAATTCAAAGCTAATCTATGCTATTAATAGAATAATTAGCTTTCACTATTTTAAAATACAAACTCAAATACACTAGGAAGAAAATAATAAATATTTCATGAGATTTCATCCACAAATCATTTTCATTCCAACTGAAACATAAAATAATTTTCCTCCAACCAACTGATCAAAAGGGAGATAAAAAACCACTTCACAAACCAATAGATTTATGTGTCTTTATCATTCATTCTAGTATATAGATAAAACAATATTCAACTTACTTCTATTATCTAACTCATAATATCCAAAGTTCTGACCTTCACAAAGTTTTTAACTTTTCAATGTATATCCATGTAGGGCTTTTGAAACTATTACCAAAAATTACTCCACTAGGAGTCATTGTTTGAGAAGTTATAAAAACTAACTTGAAATAAGACAAAATGAAAGGAGAAATGCCTAAAGGCCTTGGCGCATTCTTTACATGGTCATGAAGTAGAATTTATAGAGGAAATGGATATGTCACCTATATTCAATGTTGTAGACTTGTATGAGTATCATGAGTCATATTATTGTGAGAAGGATGGATTATAATTTGAACAACAGTATCCTAAGAAGTAGATGGATTAGATGGAAGAGATTTTGGATAGTATAATCAATAGAAGTATAAGAGATAAATAGTATAAGGAATATCTTGTTAGATGGAAGGAAAAACTAGTGGAGGATTCTTCATGGATTTCTCAAGCTGAGGTGGACCATCTTGGTTTTACTTTATCCCCAAGTGTAGAACAAAATGATAGGAACAAATGTTTCTCTATCATCTACATATCGCCCACAGTCTGATGGTTAGACAAAAGTCATAAATAGGTCCCTTGACAACCTTTTAAGATGTCTCACCCAAGAACATGGAGCCAGTTGGGATACTATCATAGCACAAGAAGAATTCTCATTCAATGATTCATTCAATAGGAGTACTGGTTTAACTCCATTTCAGATTGTATATGGTACTCATCCTAGAGGGGTATTGGAACTCAGAGATATCAAAGACATGGAAAAAATAAGTGCACTAGCAGAAGAATTTGTTGAAGTGATGAAGAACATCCATGACCAAGTGCAGACCAAACTGCAGCATACCACTGAGAAGTACAAAGCACATGCTGACAAAAAGAGGAGAGAATTACAGTTCAAAGTGGAAGATTTGGTGATGATTCAACTCAAGAAAGAGATACTACCCAAAGAAAAATACACAAAGCTTATGATGAAAAAGCTTGGCCCTTTCAAGATTTTGAAGAAAAAACATCATACTAAATTTCATGCAAATATTGAGGACACTCATCACTTGAGACATGATCTAGCGTACTCTCTAAATAATAGGAGAACCATTTGAGAAACATCAGAGTTAGGCTCATCATAAACATCAAGGATCACCTGCAAATCATTTTTACCTTCTCTAAGAGGAGACAAATCAAGAATAGAATAAGAACAATATTCAACACCATTATTATGAAAACATGGAAATTCTATGTCATGATCCATATTCTGCTCTTCAAAAGAATTATCACTCTGAATCTTGTCAGTAGTTTGTATATCCATATTAGAATTCTCTTGTAAACTATCATCTTTCTAGAAACCACTATCTTATCTATTAGAGGGAGGACACATATCAACACATTCATCATATAATAGCATATGTTGAGTAACTGAAAGTTCATCATGAAATGGTTCAATGAATGATTTAGAATTAGAAAAAGATTCATAATCAACACAACTATCCCAATCAGTACTCAACATCATATCTGGAGTCTCTTCATCTTTTAAATCTAAAAAAATGCTAATGCTCTCTCATCATCTAAAAGGTCATATTCAATCTTGTTGTAGCCTAGTGAGACAAAAGTACAAGGAGAATCAGAAATATATGTATCAAAATCTTGACCATCTAATATACATTCCTTTTCAAACTCAATGTGTGTGGGGTGTAGGGATTTAGAGCTATCCTTCCCTAAAAATTTGAGATATTCATAAGACAACAACTCTGAGACTTGTTCAATGTGAATTGAACCACTATCCTCACTTACACTCACCTCTGATACACACTCACAATAAGCATCTTCATGTATCAAATTAGTATCATCTTGTTGACTACACACATCTTCTATCTCATATTGAGAAGGGTCATTACTTTCAAGATCACAAGAGATTACATCCATACTAGACACATCTCTATCATTTTGGTTTCCCTCATTCTCAATAACATCAATATTAGGTACAACCTCATGTGAAACCTCAAATTCAGGATCTTCAATATCAAAAACTTAGTTTGAAATTTCAGGATTCATGTCACTGTCATCAAAAGGATCATCACAAAAACTTACCTCTTCATCAGAATTATCCTTTTTCTCTTGGCATTCATTATCCTTAGAATAAGACAAAACATATGCATCATTATGCTGAAAAGAAGAAACAACTATAGACTCAACATGAACACTATCAACTATAAGTTCATCTTCAAAATCTTGATGTTCACTATCTTCATTATCAACATAACTATAGTTAACATTAGATACAACCCTTCGAATTGATCCTATCCACTTCCTGGTATGCCTAACATATTTTTCCCTTATGAAAGCTGGAAAATGAATTGACTTAGGAGAGAAAAGATCCAAAAATAAATCAACATATGTAAACAATGGAAGCTCCACATCCTTGGGAAACTCATCATATGCATTAGAATTTTTAAAATTCAAGTGTTGATTCATCCTTTATCCTTCCTACCTTATTCCTTAAAAATGATATGCAATTCCTCTGGGTGATTTGATCCACCTTATGTTCAACATCCTTAGATTTAGGATCTTCAATATCCTTTATCCACTTCTTGGTGTATTCAACAAAGTCTACCCTCAAGAATGTTGGCCAATGAATTGAATTAGGAAACAGAAGTTCCAAAAATAGATTAACCCAAACTGACTCCTAAGGACAAAAAGGAATATCACAACCACTTATTTGAGCATAAAAACTCTTGTAAAATAGAAGTGCAGATTCTCCCCCTTTTCTTTTCATTCCTCTTTGTAGAAGCAAAATAACTTGTTCCCACAACATTTGTTCCACATCAAAATATTCCTCATCATTATCTAAATCTGGCATAAGTTCTTCAAAACTAGATGCAGTACAATCATCATTGTCCTCTATGTCACCATACTCCCTCCTGAAACAATCCACCAATTTATTCATAGAAACTATTGAATTATGAGGTAATGCCTTAACCCAATCCTTAGCATCTTCAACTAGATACTGAACAAAACATTTCATTAGTACATCCTCATGTGTGATGCTATGGACATCCATTACGTCAACAAACTTCTCTATATGGTCCTCAGTTGATTGCTCACCCATGCCAGTGAAATTAGGCAAGTAGTCCCTAACTATTGATGGAATAAGATTTGGGTATCCAGGGATACCATTGAAATTTATAGCTCCATACAACCTACCTCTATGAAGTTGTGACATCTTAGTGGGCAGGATAATTACAAACTACCTCTCTCTCTCCCCTCTTAATTAGTGCTGACCACTTATTAGGGAAAAATTTATAACTCATTTTGGTGGAACAAAAGATTATCCAAATGAAAATAAAATACCTAGGATATGATGAAGCTGCTGCAAATTTGTTTTATTTTGAAGTCACTTTCAAAACTTGGTAGATCCGCCACCTCTTTGCAGAGGAAAAGATTGAATCAGTTGAGAACTCTTTCCCAAATCTCACCTTCTTTAAATCAGCAACTTACAACACATCCCAATATAGGGTCTCTTATTAATTCCTCTCTTGACTATTCCCATAGTCACATGAGTCCAAACATATGCTTCCTCTTCACTGCAAGACCAACTCTTGTTTGTAGTCTTTCTTCAATCATGCACACTGGTGCAAACCAGATAACTTGGAGTTTCCACTCACCACACGTGAGATAGTATAGATATTTCTTTAATAATTTGGACTTTCAGAGACTTTGCAATGACCAAAAAAAACAAACTTGACTCATTCTACAAAACATGAGGAATATCTTCTTTGTAGCACATGACTCTATAACCAGACTCTGGGATTGACTTATCAAGGAAACGAAATAACTCACTTACACTCACTAATCACACTTGCTTCTATATTATCCAATGGAGTCACCATCTTGTTGGTGTTTAAAACTATTACGCTTTGAGAAGCAACCAATATATCTTAAGAATGATATTAGGAGTGGTTAGCTCCAAGTGTAAAAGAACTGTAAGATAACTGGACCAACTATAGGGAAAAGACTACCCTCTGCACTTCTGGCTCTACAAAACCAAGGTGGGTACACCTAATCTAGACAAAACTCAACTCTTTACATGTTATAATAACTGAAAGGGGGGGGGGGGGTGAATCAGTGGCCTAAAAAATAATCTAATAAATTAACCCAAAAACTTAGTACCACAATTATAATCCTCTAGTTATCTTCAGTCCTACAAGATGTATGCCCTTAAATAATCTTATCAAATAACTACTGCTCAGAGTTCAATGTTAAACCTTATTCTTAAGCTTTACCAAATAGAAGTTTAGCCTTTACCAAAATATAGTGAATAACTTAGTGTTTACCGACCAATCCTGTTTTAGTAATGTGTAAAGCAAAACATTAAAGTAATGAACCATAAACACATTTCACACATGGATTTTTAATGTGGAAACCCTGTTAGGGGAAAACCCACTTGGGACCAGTAACCCAAAAGTTTCTCTTCTGAAGTGATCTCGGTGAAGAGCCAATCCTGTTAAAGGTTAAAAACACAATGTTAAGTGCAACCTTGTTAGAGGATTTATCACTAATAGTTTATCACTTGATATCTACCATTCACTATGCTATCTTCATGATAAACCTTTTAATACTCCTTGGGATGTATCTCAATATATAAAGGATTGTTAGATCCTACTCGGTTAAGAGACTTTTTGAATCAATGATTAAACTTAAAAAGTATATGATCTGTTCATAAATACAACTTAGACTTGCAGATGTTCAGATCTAATGTAAGCTCATAATACCTTTCTGATCAATGTTTCTTTTCTGTTCCTTTTCTCCACTTCTTTCTTCTCGGTGATGTTGTGCTTCTCTATTGCTTGGTGTCCGCAGAAATATTTAGCTCTATTCTTTAGCTTGCTTGATCAAGACTATATGAAGTCTTCTTTCTTCATCAGAATTCTCTTCAGCATCTTCTCCTCTATTCACCCACCAACTCATAATGAATTAGTTTTTCTCTCTTATAGACATAATTTCACCATTTCTAAGTCCTTGACTTTCTTGTTCTTGGCATGATCCGTAATTCTCATCATTCTTTCTTTAAAGCTTACTTCAGTTTTATCGCGTAGATTTCTCCTTATCAACTGGAATAAAATATCTTTAAAACTCTAGCTTATCTATGGATTTTAACTTTTTGATGAAAACAATGTCATCAACCAATTAAGTCCATATTTTTCTCTTTCTAGCTAAGTCTTTTATCATTTCTGAACTTCAATTCTTTTCGATGTTTAACTCCTTGTTAGTGCAGTCTTGACTTTAGTTGTCCTCAGGCATCTCTATTTGTCGGGGTTGTCTATCTGTCAGGCAACACTATGAATTTTATTTCTGCTTGAGTATCACTATGGTTCTACTCGTCAGTAATGCTTGCTTGCACTAGTACATTTCAGCTCAAATTTCGACCAAAAAATTTGACCAATGTTTAGCTTGGTCGCATTACAAAGGAAAGCTTTTGTTTTTTTAATTTTTAATCCCGTGTTGGTCAAAATTTCGACCAAAAC
>MU227225.1:3070391-3091841 GCA_018584345.1 Thuja plicata
AGTGGTATGGAATTGAAGCCTCTATCAAAGACAATTAAGAAACAAGAAGTGGAAAAGGCATCCTACTGTAAACATGAATATGGTGCTTTTCAAGAAATGTTGAATCCAAATAGAATTTAAAAAAAAATAAAATAATTTTTTTAAAAAAAATTAACATTGGTCGAAATTTCGACCAATGCCACGGTTAATTTCCACCAACGATTGGTCGAAATTTTGACCAACTCTAGAAGCAATTGCCCCCAACAAGTGGTCGCAAATTTCGACCAATACACTAAAAAATGACGAGAATGTCATGCTTTCGACCAATACAATGGTCGAAATTTTGACCATTGATTTGGTGGAAAGTATGGAAATCCCATCAATTTTTTTAGTGAATTGGTCAAAATTTGCGACCACTCGTTGGTGGAAGTATTGGTCAAAATTTTGACCAATGCACTAAAAAATGACGGCAATTTTAAGCTTGGGCTATAGTCAAAATTCTGACCTTTGTTTTGGTCAAAATTTCAACCAATTATAAATACGTCGAAAATTTGACAAAAAAAGACCGACGAAAGTTTTGGTCGTAAATTTGACCAATTACTGTCAAAATTTTGACCAATTATCGTCGAAAATTGAGGTCAAATTTACTAGTGTTGGGTTTCTTTCTCGGGTACCACTGTGACTCTTCTCTCAGGTTTCTCTAACCATCGATGTGCATTGTCCGCCAGTGTTTGTTGTCACTTGGTGAATACTAAAATTTTATGTATTACTAATAGCATAAACTTTATTTCTTTGGTTCTTTTAAGTCTTTGATACTATGTATATATAACCAATCGGATTATATCAACTTGACATTAATGACAATATAATACATTAACTGATTTACTTTCTTGCATTAACTTTCTGTAGCTTGGTGATCATCAACTTAACATCTTCAAACATTCAATCAGTTATAGTTCATCAATCTCTCCCTTTGGCATTGATTGAAACATACTTCATTACTACTAATACAATATGGAATATATCAGTTGTAGTTCATCAATCTACCAAACATATTGTTCTATAACCAATACAAATGTCTGGCTCTCGGTAAGCTCTTCTAGCTTAGATTTGATTATTGTAGAGTATTTTCTTCGTTCCATTCCCTTTACTAGATAGATGTAGAAGCTTTAGATTCTGTCTCTCCCTTTGATGTAGAATCTCTTCTTTGATTTTTTCTCTCCCTTTGACTGTTCTCTTTGATCATCTTTTTTTCCTTTGAAAACAATATAGAATACTTCACTCCATTAAGTCATCTCTCCCTTAGGATAACCTCTCTTCCTTTGGATGATTATGATGGATATTTCATATGGATGTAAAATATCCCTTTGGATACTTCTCTCCCTTTGAAAACAATACCAAAGTATATCCTTCCTCCTTTTTATAATATACTCCTTGAATTTTCATTTCCATCAACAATACAATGACTCTGGTGTTCGGTGTAGATAAGTACCTTGTTTTGTCTTGATATGTATTTTGCGGTCCATCTCTTTTCTTGCATCAACATGAATGATCTTCTGATTATGTGTAGGCTGATGCAACCTCCTAGTCATCTTAGTGAATAATAGACAAGGTTTGGACCCCTAGTCTCTTTCTCAGGTACTCAAATGTATCTTTAGGCAATGGCTTTGTGAATATGTCTACTAATTGTTCCTTGGATTGAACATATTCTAGTATCACCTCTTTCTTTTGCACTTGTTCTCTTAAGTAATGGTACTTGATAGCAATATTCTTAGTCTTAGCATGCATGATGAGATTATTTGATATGTTTATTGCACTAGTATTATCACAATAGATAATCACTGGTTTAAGAATTTTCATATTCATACCTTCCAGTAATTGTTTGATCCATACAATGTTAGAGCAATTTGCAGAAGTAGCCACATATTTTGCTTCTGCAGTAGATTGTGAGATGTATTCTTGTTTCTTACTTATCCATGTGACAAGTCTGTCACCCATAAATAATGCTCCTCCTGCTGTGTTCTTTCTGTCATCTAAGTTTCCAGCCCAATCATCATCTGTATAGACTTGAAGCTCAAATTTGCCTTCTCTTTTATACCATAAGCCATAGTCTTTAGTATTCTTTAGATATCTCAGAATTCTCTTGACAACAGTCATGTGTGATTCCTTGGGATTAGAAGAGAATCTAGCAACTATTCCAACTGCATGTGCTATATCTGGTCTAGTATGAACAACATACATGAGTTTTCCAATCATTGATCTATATAAGGTCTGATTTTCTTCATTTTACTTGTCTTCCTTTGTCATCTTACATCTGGTTTCCATAGGTGTTCCAACTGATTTGGAATCTTCCATCTTAAATATCTTCAACACTTCCTTGATGTATTTGGATTGTGTGATATAGATGCCTGCATCCTGTTGAAGAATTTGTAGACCAAGAAAGAATTTGATCTCCCCAAACATTGACATCTCAAACTCTTTTCTCATTTCATTAGAAAATGATTTGGATCACATATCATTACCCCCAAATGTGATATCATCGATAAATATTTCAGCAATCAAAATGTTATCATCAAAATCTTCTTTTAAATACAAATTACTATTTTCACTTGTTCTTACAAATCCAATGCTTATGAGATAGGAGTGAATTTTTTCATACCATACTCTAGGTGCTTGTTTCAATCCCTACAAGGCTTTGTGTAGTCTACAAATCATGTTTCTCTTGTTAGGATCAACAAAACCTTCTGGTTGTTCAATGTATACCTCTTCTTCTATTATTCCATTTAGTAATGCAGACTTGACATCCATTTGGTATATCTTTAATCCTTTGAATGCAACATAATAAAGTAGAATTCTGAATTCTTCTATTCTAGCAATGGATGAAAAGGTTTCTCCATAGTCAATACCTTCTTCCTTTGCATGCCCCTTGCATACTAATCTTGCTTTGTTTCTTGTGACTTCTCTATTCTCATTCAACTTGTTTCTAAATATCCATTCTGTACCAATGATAGTCTTGTCATCTAGTCTAGGCACTAATGTCCATGTTCTATTCTTTTTAATATGTTCTATTTCCTCATTCATAGCACTGACCCATTCTTCATTTTCAAGTGTAGTACTAACAGATTTAGGTTCAAAATCACAAATTAAACATCTAGTGTTCAGTGGCTTACTTCTTGTTCCCATTCTATCCTTTTGTCTCCTATGATCTAGTTTTGTGGATGGTGTCTTTTCACATACTTGGAAAGTATCAGTTCAGCTCTTTGTTCATCATTCTGATTATCATCTTGATCTTCATTCTGATCTCCATCGCTCGGAACATCATTTTGAGCAATTTCCTGATTTTTGGTATTTGCAGCCTGATGCTCAGGTGCGTTGTTCTGTTGCTTGGGAGTGATACACTATTTCTTGGATAGAGTGTCAGGTTCTTCATTGTAGAAAAACCTGTTGTAGTCTTCTGGTTCTTTTATGCTTTCCTCATCATTTTTCTTAGCAAATTCATCTATTTTGACATTTGCACTCTCAATGATTTTGTTAGAGGACTTGTAAAGACATTTATAGGCTTTGCTTTTGGTGGAATACACTAGAAAGATTCCTTCTTCACTTTTGGAGTCAAGCTTTCCATTTCTATCATCTTTCAAAATATAACATTGACTTCCAAAAATTTTGAAGTAACTTACATTGGGTGTATATCCATACCATAACTCATAAGGTATCTTTCTTTAATTGAACTTTGTTCAATGTGTAGACAACAATACTGATAGCTTCCCTCCAAAATTTTTGTGTGATTCCTTTTTCTATCATCAGTTTTCTTGCACATTCAACAATGGATCTGTTCCTTCTTTCAACAATCCCATTTTGCCGTGGTGTTCTTGGTGCAGAAGCCTGTCTTTTAATTCCATGCTCATTAAAAAAGTAGTGAATTCATTAGAAATAAATTCTCCTCTTATATCTAATCTTAACCATTTCAATTCCTTACCACTTTGTTTTTCTACAATAGCTTTATACCATTAAAACATCTTAAATTCTTCTGATTTCTCTTTTAAGAACATAACAGCCATCATTCTAGAATAATCATCTACAAATAGAATGAATTATTTATCACCATAGTAGCTCTTAGTTCTCATGGGTCCATATAGATCAGTATGGACTAATTCTAGAATAGCATTAGATGTATGGGTTTTTCTCTTGAAACTAGACTTTGTCATTTTACCTTTTTGACAATTTTTACACATGATATGGTCGAGCTTTGACATGCTCGATAAGCCTCTTACTTTCCTTTTATTTCTTATTTTAATCATCTTGTCAAAATTCACATGACATATAATTCTATGCCATAACCATATGTCTTCATTTCTATCCATTAAACAAGTGGTATTAATATCATCAAGATAGAATATGTTACCCTTTGTCTGCTCACCAGTTCTGACCAACCTTCCTGATTCATTTAAGATTTTTTCCTTTTTGTTCTCAAATGCAACTCGGTGATCTATATTATTCATCTGTGAAACACTCAATAGATTATAGTTAAGTCATTTTACCCAATATGCATTTTCACATCTGATCAAATTATTTATCATTATGGTTCCTTTACCTTCAACCGAACAAGGTGAGTCATTACCCATTCTTACTGATCCACCATTTTAATACTCAAAAGTTTCAAACTTTTCTTTATCTCCAGTCATGTGGTGAGTGCAACCACTATCTATAATACATACATTATTATGAATAACCTTAGGTATGAGTGCAGTCTCAACATACCTTTCCTCTTCATCTGAATCATCCTTCATGGCAACAAATACCATCTCAACATCTTCATCAGATTCGGTGTCAGTATCTCCAGCTCTGTTCTCAGCTAAGTAACAAGATTTCTTCCCTTTGTCCTTCTAGTCTCGGGTATCTCTTTTGTTAGATTTTCAGTTGCTTTGGTAATCTTTGTTATCACCTCTGCCAACTTCTTTTCATATGATCTATCACCGTTTATATCTTCTTTTCTTTTGTTAGGACATCTAGCAGCAAAGTGTCCAATCTCTTTACAATTAAAACATACCAATGGTAATTTACCTTTGTATCTACCTTTGCCTCTCTGCAATCTTATAGCCATTAGTCCTTTAATCTCATCAAGTTCTTGGTCATCACTATCACTTTCACTATCATTTCTCATAGTGTGTTTATGACTTGACTTACTTATTTTCAAAGAAGATTTGAATGCAGACTCAATATATGGTAAGACACTGTTGTCAAAGTTATTCATCTCAAATGAAATAAGTCTACCAACCAAACTATCTAGAGTGACATTATTGTTTGCTACTGCTCTCATTTCTTGTATAGAATATACTCTAATAGCATAAACATGCAGTAAGGTTCTTATGATTTTACTTACCAATGTTTCTTTTTCAAGTACACCTCCAACTCCTTGGATAGCATTGACTACCTCTTTGATTCTACAACTGTACTGAGTGATATTTTCTCCTTCTTTCATTATTAGGTCATTAAATTTACCTCTTAGGCTTTATTCCTTAGCTCTTAGTACATTTGCATCTCCTCCATGTACTAGCTTCAATTTGTCCCACATTTTCTTTGTAGAGGTGCATGTTTTGACATCTTCAAATTCAACATTGGAGAGTGAGGAAGCAAGTTCTATCATCATAGAATTTTGCTCATGCTTTTCTCTCAATTGATCAAGTGTGTGAGGTCCTATAGGAAACACATATTCAGTATCCAAGTATTGAGTAACATCATTTCCAATACCTGATAGGTGGAGTCTTATCCTGCTTTTCCATGATGCAAAGTTGTCCTTGTTCAACTTAGGCACATCCCATTTTCTCATCTTGTGATCTTTAGCTTAGGTATTGAAACCTTCCTTTCTAAGCACACAAGTTCCAATACCAATTGTTAGAATAATTGAGAGTGGGGGGGGTGAATTAGTGGCCTAAAAAATAATCCAATAAATCAACCCAAAAACTTAGTACCACAATTATAAGCCTCTAATTATCTTCAATCCTACAAGATGTATGCCCTTAAATAATATTATCAAATAACTACTGCTCGGAGTTCACTATTAAAAATTATTCTTAAGCTTTACTGAATAGCAGTTTAGCCTTTACCAAATTACAGTAAATAACTTAGTATTAACTGACCAATCCTATTTTAGTAATGTTTAAAGAAAAAAATTAAACTAATGAGCCATAAACACATTTAACACATGGATTTTTAACGTGGAAACCCTGTAAGGGGAAAACCCACTTGGAACTGGTAACCCAAAATTTTCACTCTTCTGGAGTGAGCTCGGTGAAGAGCCAACCCTGTTAAAGGTTACAAACACACTGTTAAGTGCGACCTTGTTAGAGGATTTATCACTAACAGTTCATCACTTGATATCTGGCATTCACTATGATATCTTCATGATAAACCTTTTGATACTCCTTGGGATGTATCTCAATATATAAAGGATTGTTAGATCCTGCTCGGTTAAGAGAATTTCTGAATCAATGATTAAACTGAAATAGTATATGATCTATTCATAAATACAACTTAGAATTGCAGATGTTTAGATATATTATAAGCTCATAATACCTTTCTGATTAATATTTATTTTCTGTTCCTTTGCTCCAGTTCTTTCTACTCGGTGATGATGTGCTTCTCTGTTTGTCGGTGTCCACAAAAATATTTAGCTCTATTCTTTAGCGCGCTTGATCAGGACCGTCTGAAGTCTTCTTTCTTCATTAGAATTCTCTTCAACATCTTCTCCTCTATTCACCAACCAAATCATAATGAATTATCTTGTCTCTCTTATAGACATAATTTCACCGTATCTAAGCCCTTGACTTTCTTGTTCTTGGTGTGATCTGTAATTCTTGTCATTCTTGCTTTAAAGCTTACTTCAGTTTTATCTCGTAGATTTCTCCTTGACAACTAGAATAAAACAACTTTAAAACTCTAGCTTATCTTTGGCTTTTATATTGTTGATGAAAACAATGTGATCAACTAGTTAACTCCATATTTAGCTCCTGCCAAGTAAGTCTTTTGTCATTTTTGAACTTCAATTCTTTTCAGTGTTTAACTCCTTCTTAGCTCAGTCTTGAATTCAATTTTCCTCAGGCATCTCTACCTGTCAGGGTTGTCTTACCGTCGGGAAACACTATGAATTTTATTTCTGCTTGGGTATCACGATGGTTCTACTCATTGGTAATGTTTGCTCGGGTTTCTTGCTCAAGTATCACTGTGACTCTTCTCTCAGGTTTCTCTAACCATCGGTGTGCACTGTCCATTGATGTTTGTTGTCACTTGGTGAATACTAAAATTTTATGCATTACTGATAGCATAACCTTTATTTCTTTGGTTATTTAAAGTCTTTGACACTATGTATATATAACTAATCAAATAATATCAAGTTGACATCAATGACAATACAATACATTAACTAATTTACTGTCTTGCATTAAATTTTTGTAGCTCGGTGATCATCAACTTAACATCTTCAAACATTCAATCAGATATAGTTCATCATTAACAAAACCTTCTACTTCTGGATTCAAACAACATATGATGATAAAAAAGTGCTAAATGCCAAACAAGCATTCATTGACTCTCCATTACCATGGTGGAATAATAACAAACAACTGTAAATGTGAAGAATTCTGTAATGATTTTGATTAAATTTAGGGATAGAATATAGCCAAACCTTTCAGACATATATCTCCACAGAGTATACTAGTTCTGGATGAGTGCCTTATCCATTGGGTAAACTCCTAAATACAATATTGAAACTGAAACAACCTCTTGGTATAGACTCAAATCCATAAACATAAAATCTCTCAGACTACACACTACAAGATCCTTAAGTAGATAATCCAATAGAATCAATGTAATATCCAAAGCATTTTAATTTGATCTAAGATCAAAGACTTGTGGAATAAACATATGTATACGCAATACTTATATAGTAAGCTAGAAAATTTGGAACTCAACAAATAACACAAAGGAAAGACTTAAAATATAAGAAAAGTTTTATTAAGTATAATGAAATCTTGTTCCTGAATCAGTATGACAAGGAAATACACAATAAAACAATATGCAAAAGATCATACAACTTTCTATTCTGTCTCAATACAATCTGAAAAAATATTCTATATCCTAGACTAGAAACTGTAATCACCTAAAAATGGTCATCTAAACCCTAGACCCCCAATCTCAGCAATTAATCAAGAAACCTTAATCTTGATTATTCTAAGTCCTAAATCAAACAGGAAATTCATCAAATTTGAACTGATCTGACCTAAACCCTAGGTCCTAATCGATCATCTTACTTGATTAATTAATTAATTCCTAAAATCATAATACATTGGCAAATAAACCTTATGTTAATTATTTAATTGATATTATGACATTAATTAAATAAAAATTACTTAATTGTCAATTAAATAAAAAATGAATTAAATTAATTATAAAAACATAAATACGCATTCAAAATCAATTAAGTTATTAAAAATGCATATGACATCATCTAATTCAGTTGACTGATTATCAAAATGGAAACAATCCAGTTCCACTCAGTTAACTAATTCTCCACTATTTATCATTTTGGAAACATTTCAGTTAACTGAAAATTGAATATGGAAGTTTCCAAAACAACTGATTAGTAAGTTCAGTCAACTGACTCTCTTGACCAATTGAATCACTTGCACATGGATTGTACTTCTTCAATCGAATCTGAGCCACTCTTTTTGTTCGATCTCGACCGTCGATTCGAGAGAGATTTCTATAAAAGAGAAACTCTTTTCCTTCACAAAGGATCCCTAACTTTTTATCTAATGTTATTATGCTACATTTTCATCTTAGCTTTCTTGCATTCTTAGCATAGCTTTAATTGTTGTTTACTTTTATGTTAATCATGCAAATCTAATCTTAGAGCATATTTCAATTGGTGTATTAAAATCAATCTTACACACTTC
This sequence comes from Thuja plicata, assembly GCA_018584345.1. Classification (NCBI taxonomy): domain Eukaryota; kingdom Viridiplantae; phylum Streptophyta; class Pinopsida; order Cupressales; family Cupressaceae; genus Thuja; species Thuja plicata. The sequence goes on from MU227225.1 coordinate 3,079,322, forward strand.
AATTGGTGCTCTAAAACTGAATCTTAATTAGCTTTGGATTAACTGCATCTGCATAATTATCTTAAATCATTTAGCATAGTTTTTAAATCCTTCATTTAGGTCTTCGGTGTAGTCATTGAGCTTGTGATGATCTGAGAGCAAGCTCATACTCCTACCTACTAGGAGGCAACAGGTCGATTCATTCACACATGCAGGATGAATTAATCTATATTCAATTATGTATGTGATTGAAGAGAAATGACCATGTTGAAGTGTATGGCTAAATTAGAGGCCCACATTTAGCTATCACATTTCTGGTGCCCACCGTGGGGTTGAAAATCAATTTCAGGCCTCATTATTAAATTATATTTTTAATTCTATTTTCTGTTCATTTTGAGTTGAATCTGGGTCCACCATTGCGTCTAGATTGTCATTTTGGTTTGAAATGAATATAAACACACCTACCTTTCTTGAAAATTTAATTTGTCACAATTTTTTTTTGCAAACAGAGGTCGTACGACCTTCTGCACGCAAATAAAAAAAAATTGACATAAATCAAGACAGATTTATTCTTTTTGCAATTTTTGGGTCTACTGTGTCTCTTGGCAAAATATTGGTATCTAACACCATTTTTATATCTTTATCTGGTGCTGGTATATTGTAGGTCTAATTGATCGAATTAAGTTTCACATTGCTATTTAAATCTCATTCCAGTGTGCAACAAGGCCTCGGTCTTCACTTTGTATTGTTATGTATGTTGTAGTGGTTTTAAACTACTAAGGTTTTAGTGGCCCGATCGATGTGGGATTAAAATCCCATATACCATCTATCCCTTATATCTCCCTCCACCATGTGGCTTCTACTCCACTCCCAAACACCGTTGCCCACTTCCTAAATCCCACTCCATCCTCCCCTGCGTGACTTCAACCCCATCCCCACGCTCAAACTCTCCCACTACCCACATGCAACCTAAACCTGCCGCCTCCCCTAAAACCCCTAGCCTACACTAAAATTCCTCCCCTCCCACCCGCATCTCCCCAACCATCCCTAGCGCTACCAATCTGTCGCTAATCCGCTCCTCCCTCCCTCCAAACACTACCTTCCCTCCCTCCTTTCTCCCTGCTGCCTCCACCCGCTCTCACTACACCAAAAACACTCCTCTGCTACCATCAGCATAGACCTGAACCCTTCACTCACTAGCTCAGCCCTCCAAATGGGAAAAACAACAAATCAAACACCGACATGAAGGTGCCCAATCAAGTTTTTTTGCCACGCTGGATGTTTTGTATTTTAAATTTGATGGGCATGTAGCCATCATTTTGGAGGGTTATTGGCTTCTTTCGACATCCTTGTGACCATCAAATTTAACCTAGTAAAATGATGATTTCATCAGATATTTGAAAATTTGAGCCTTCACCACATGAGGTTTTGGATTTGTAGCCTATTTTCAAATGACTATATCTTGCTTGTTTTAACTCCAAATTAGGTGCATTTTTTTTATTATTTTGGGTAGAATTTCCCAAAGATTTCTAGGTTGGAGTTAGTTTTTGGTTTTGGAATCATAGAGGTATCCTAAATCATAGGTTTTTATGATTGTTCTTGTCTAATCCTTATTTTTGCAGCTTCCAGAGTCTCGTACGGGCTCATACGACCACCTTTTTTAGTGTAATTTTTTTTGAAACTACATGATTTTTTGTGTAATTTCTGAATATGTGATCTATTTTCTAATTTTTGGATTTTTATAATATGGAATAATCTTTAGATTTGATGTTCATGTGATTATCTTTTGCATACAGCCTAACAGTGGTTTGCAGAACATTATCCAAGAAGACTAAAACACAAACTACTCAAAAATTGGTTTTGCAGGTTGCCTTTGATCAATAGAACGCAAAACAATGTGCTTGCATCTTGTTTTTGATTTTTTGAACTAGGAACCCACATGCAGGAATTCTTAAAATGAACATTTGTTTGATGTTTTAGGAATGACAATGATGTCAGGAAACTATGCTCTCGCCCTTTTGGGATGATCAGAAATCCAAAAACATTATTGTCATTTTCTTATTCTGTTTGAAGTGTCTCTTAGTTTTGTAAACCCAAGGAATTGAATGGATGTATCCTCTCCCCTCGCCTTCACAGATCTTGGGTGAAAGAGAAATCCATACAAAAGCTTTAGCGTGGCTACCTCCTGAGTGCTTTAATAGAGCCGGTGAGAGTGGATTGCGCAACCGGTAACAAGCTAAAGCCAAGTCCTTTCGAACCAGTATATAAAAAATGTCATTGTGATTAATGTCACAGTGAGTAGGTGTTGATTACGTTATATCAGGAAGAAGATCTCCCTCAGTACCCTTGTGGTGCGTTAAAACCTATAGAATGTAACTTATGTAGGCTAGGAGGCCTCCATAACAGAGCTAATCTGCCACAAGTATAACGACCTGAATGGATGCCCTTACTACAAACTATGTTCTAGTATCCACAAACCCTCTATCTATTGGCACGGAAGGTCAGAGACCGACTAAGATGTCCCACACTTTCATGACTCTTAGTAGAGACAACGGTCCCTTGGGAAGTGATTAACCTTGGGATTTGAAGCTTGGTGTGCCTGAGAAGTGAGTGCACATGTAAGGAGGAGCCTGTGCCTCCAAGCTTCTAAGTTTTCCGCTATGAGTAGGCATGGCTGAACTTTGGTTCAAGTGGGAATTCAATAGATATTGCCCTGGCTATCCTAAGATTGTGGTGTCTCTATTATTTTTACAACAAACAATCTTCTTGATGTGTCTTGTGTGAGTGTTCACCTGAAACAACAACAACAACAACAACACAACACCAATCAAACAATCTAAAAAACTGTACACTTTGGATATTTGTCTATCTTGTCTCATCTGAAACTTCAATGAAACTCTGTCAAAATTTTGTCAAATTGGTTTCAAAAACTTGTCAAAACTTTGTCTTCCATCAGTCTATGCTACTACATTCAGTCTATTCTGAAATTTGTGTTGTCATAATGCTTCTGCTAGTTCATATGCAACTACGATCTGTTTTTAGTCCAACCTATCACTGTCTTGAAATCTGATGTCATTACGCTTGTCCAATTGACTGAGTCCTTTTGTTCAATCTTATCATCTTTGTCTGCATTGTCCTTATTCTTGGTTGTGAGGGCAGGTTCATTAACCTTGACTCAAGATTAGAGTCTTTTCTATCTCCATCCTTAGTTGGACGTTTATCTCTTGGTCTCTTTATTCTTGGACTTTGACAACACTTTAGATATCACCACGGTGTCAGTAAGGCGAATCAACTTATCTTATGCCTGTGTGAACTAGAAGCCATTTTAGAGAATTTCACAAAGAAGACAACCAGGGATTCCCATTCGAAAATAACTCCTTGTTTGGAGAGAACCCTCTCTTTGAGGGAGATTCTTGAATTCCTCCTCGATCATATTCCCCAGAGGACAAGTTACCTAGTCTCAAGATGTCAGAAGAAAGACAAGGTAGAGGCAGGTCTTGATGGAGAGACCTCTCTAATGGTACCAACCATCGCAATAGTCAACATTCCTTGAGTCCATCAGACCCCGGTGAGGAAGATATTGATGAATGTCTCCAGGATAAGAGGTTTGTAAAACTCATGAAAACAATCCTAAATCAAGATAAGGAACAATATTTCCTAGATCTAGCAGAGCAAGGCGCTCAACTTCCACCTCACTTCAAAGCTGGGGATATCATTGCTAGAGAAGAAGAGACACCTATGATGCTCATAACTAAACAAATGCAAGCTATGCAAATGGAATTACAAAAACTCCAAAAGGAAAAGGAAACACCCAACACAAGGTTTTCTTTAAACATAATTTGTCCTTTTCCTTTTGATAAAGATTTGTACTTACCTCCATTCCCACGTGGGGTTGAAATTCCATGATTTGATAAGTACAATGGTCACTCTAATCCACAATATTACATCTGAGAATTATGTGCTCTTTGTACAAAATTTATGCATGATGAGACATATCTTATGCATCTCTTTCCTCAGAGTTTGACAGACCAAGCTATGGAGTGGTTCTCAAAGTTACCCACTAGTATAAAAACTTTTGATGAGCTGATGAATCTATTCCTGCAACAGTACTCTTACAATATCCAACATCCTGTGACGATGACTGATTTATGTAGCACGAAGAAAAACACAGGAGAACCCTTTCTGACCTTTCTTCAGTGATGGAGAAATATTTTTTCTAGATATCCATGACTCGTGCCTGAATCTGAAAAGATGGATATTTTCACTAGTGTTCTGATTCCAAAACTAAACTACCCTCTTCAGATGCAATGTCCACCCTCTTTCGAGAAAATGGTGGAAAACATGATAAAAATAGAAGATGTGCTTGTTAAAAAGGGTGACATTACCCTCTACAAAGAAAACAAGTTTGGTTCTAGTTCCAAAGACAAATCTAAATATTGGACCAAAAACAAGCATGTGGTAAATGATGGAGCTGTCAATTACTCTGCTCCCCAGTCAAAACCAGCAGTCTTCAATCTGACAAGTGGTTCCAAGGCTCTAAAAACTGCTAAAAATACCACTAAATCCTCATCTTCTAAAGGGACCAGTGGTTTTTTGAAAGACAAACCATGGATTAAACGTAAATGAGACTTTGACTCTTTAGGCGAGTCCTATGAATCTGCACTTAAAACTCTACTGGCAAACAAGCTGATAATGTTGCCAGATAACTCCAAACCATATGATCCAGAAATCAAACCTAAATGGTGGAGAGACAATGATTTCTATCAATTCCATAGAAACAAGGGACACACAATAGAAAATTACATGAGGCTCAAACATGAGATCCAAGATCTCATTGATAATGAAATAATTGCAGTTGATAATCACAACAAGAATGCTAATCATAAGGCATTCAAAGATCCTTTACCAGAACATCACAAAGAAAAAACTTCTAAGAAAGGCGCTCAAATAAATCACACTTATTCTAATGATGACTACAATTTCATCAACATGCTTGAGCCATCTCATTTTGAATATTGCAATGTCATCATCGTCAAGCAGAAAGAGAAAGAGTCTCGATCGGCCAACACAGTGACTCAAGCGCAAGAAAAAGTCACCCTGATGGGTTTTGGATCTTCCAAACCTTTATTGTCTTCCAATAAACCATCAGTATCCAAATCCTAGGTACCTCTTAGAAAAAAAACCACTATGGGTACCCCTAAAGTCTCACAGTCCAAACAATTGACTTCATCCAATACTGTGGACTATAGCGTCGTCGAGCAATTGCAGAGAACCTCTGCCCAAATTTTGATCTTCGAATTGCTCAAACTCTCTTTGTCTCACAGAGAGGTCCTAGATAAAGTGCTATCAACTATCAATGTCCCTAAGGACTTGGATCTTGATTGGTTTCAATCCATGGTGGGTCACTTGACCTCACCACATTACCTATCATTCTCTGAAGAAGATGACAACTCTTTAAGTCATCCACACAATCTTGCCTTGCATGTTGAAGTTTTGATCCATAAACACTGTGTTAGACAAGTCTTGATAGTTGGAGGCGCAGGGTTGAATATATGCACATACAGGTTAATCGAGAAACTAGGATTTTCAAAGAATGTCATTGATCCTAAAAATAAAATCACTATCAAGGCATATGATGAACAAGAAAGATCTTCTAAAGGTCTCATAACTTTACCAATCTTAATAGGTCCTGTTGAGAGGGATGTTACCTTCCAAGTTCTAGATCTCCCATTGGCCTACAACATTCTATTGGGAAGACCCTGGATCCATGAGATGTAGGCAGTGCCATCAATGTTCCATCAGTGCATCAAATTCTTGTTCAATGGTGTAGAAGTGACTGTTCCTGCAGACACTAGTTATGCCTGTAACGCACAAAGACAAGTAGTGGATACCCTTGTCCCACACAATAGTGAGGCATCCAACTCTAAATTAGCTACAAATTTATTGAAGGAAATGGAAAAGAACCTCAAGATAAAGGACACAGGTATGGGTGGATACACAGTGGAACTCGTACTATCACTCACGTCTCTTCCTAGATCACCTAGGTCTTATGGAAAACTATCAGAAGAGATGAAACCAACAACACCCCAAGAAATCTATGATGAGACCTTTGTTAAAGCCAACACACAATTACAAGATGAACGGGAGGAAAGAGCCATTCTGTCTTGGTTATATAAGGAACCCGAAGATAATGAAGTCAAACAATGTGTAATACCCCCAGAAAAATTTGGTGTGGGGTATAAGGTGGCTTGTAAAATGGGTTATTTGAGTAAAGGACCCATTGGACCTAATCAAAATGGACTTAAAGAACCTATCTCTACTGACTACAGATGACCTAGAGATACAACTGGTCTAGGGTTCTTATCCAAGAAAGAAAAAAGAGTGAAGAATCACCTAGATAAGGGAAAGGGACATCGGGTTCTGGAAGTACAGAACACAATAGTAGAAAGCACTGACATAACCACTGATAACTGGGATGATTCAGATGATTGAGATGCAGAGGATGTGTATCCTTCTCCCATTCCTCCCAACATTTTGGCTCTTTTATTTGATGAAGATACACCACAAGTCAATGCTACTAAACAACATATTCTGGAGGATTCACCGATAACTTCTGACTAGTCAGAAACTACTAAATCTGAACAAGATCTGGATATAGAAGAAAGGAGTCTAACCATAGCAGAGTTTTTAGGTAGAACTCATCCAAACTGGGGGCAAAGAGTGGATTTCACTCATGTCCTTCATATGAAACCTAATGATGAAATAGAGTCCCATGAATACAAGTTTGACAGTCTTTTAGAAGACACTTTAGACATAGAAATGGATTTAGTTTAGCGTTATGTATCCACACCTGAAGTAGGTGAAGGCTTAGAGGTTAGGTCGGAAAAATTAGGACCTCCTATTTCTGACATGGGCTTTGATGATGTCGTTAGGGATCTTTCTAATTTGAACACATCTATACAAGGTTCAGGTCTAGGACTCTACTTAACAATCACCGTCTGCGATGAACATACTATGAATGCCCTCGAACCCAGTGAACCTTTGCCTCTAATGCATCCTGAACTCATTGATTGGTCCTTACAAGGACAACCTGCTGAAATGCCTACATTTCCCAATGACTATTTTTTAGTCTTCTATCTTAATGTTGCTAAAACTATCACTTCTTCCACCAGTGAACCTAGTGTGAGCATGACTGAAGCAGACATCAAGTATCTCAGTTACAAAATAAAAATGAGAAAAAGAAAAGGGTCTGAAGGCGAAAACCACATTGTGGCAATTTCAGAACCCAAAATAGTAAAAAGAAAAGATGCATCCAAAGGTGAAAACCTCTCTGAGGTGCCTGAGGATGGGATGCTTGATGGCTTGCTTAGTGATTTATAGGAACGATCATCAGTGCTTATAGAGCCAACTCAACTAGTGAATATTGGTAAAAAGGAATATCCACACATAAATCATGTAGCTAAATCTTTGTCTGCCAAAGAGCTCAAGGAATTCACAGAATTATTTAAAGAGAAGAAGATAAAATTTGCATGGACATACTCAGATATGCCTAGTTTAGATCTAGACCTTATCATGCATCATCTCTCAATAGCTCCTGGAGTAAAACCAGTAAAACAAAAATTCAAAAAAATGCACCCTCATGTTGCATTACTTATTAAGGCTAAACTAGAAAAGTTACTCAAAGTTGGATTCATCCAAGATATTGATTATGTAGAATGGATATCCAACATCGTACTAGTATCAAAGCCAGACAAATCCATCAGAGTTTGCACTAATTTTTGGGATCTCAACAAAGCACGTCCAAAGGATGAATTTCCTTTGCCTAACATTGACATGATTATGGACATGACTATTGGGTATGAAATGTATTCTCTCATGGACAGTTTCTCAGGGTACTACCAAATCAAGATTGCTCTAGAGGATCAAGAAAAGACTGCCTTCACATGTGCCTGTGGAACGTTCTACTGGAATGTCATGCCTTTCAGTTTGAAAAATGCAGGAGCTACCTATTAGAGGGCAGTAACAACTATCTTCCACGATATGATGCACAAAACCATGGAAGACTATGTGTATGATACCCTTGCTAAATCAAAGAAACAATCTCTACACCTACAAGATTTAGGCCCAATCATGGATAGAAAGGAAAAGTTTAAATTACGGTTGAATCCTAAGAAATGTACATTTGGTGTTACCTCTGGCAAGCTATTGGGTTACATTATCTCAGCTAAAGGCATAGAAGCTGATCCTAAAAAGGTGCGAGTGATACTGGAAATTTCACCTCCCAATAACATAAGTCAAATGAGAACACTCCAAGGGAGAATCCAGTCTATCAGAAGGTTCATCTCACAGTTGGCTGATAGAGCATAACCATTTACCAAGACTCTACGCAAGGGCATTAGTTATCAATGGAGTGAAGAATGTGACAAGAGTTTCACTCAAATCAAAATGTACTTTGTGAACCCGCCAGTACTCATGCCACCTCAACAAGGAAAACCATTGATTTTGTACATTTCAGCTACCTCAACATCACTGGGGGCACTGCTAGCGCAAGAAGATGAAGACAAGAAAGAACGTGCTATATACTATATCAGTAGAACATTGGTGTCCTATGAGATGAATTAATCTATGATTGAGAAAGCATGTCTGACAGTATTCTTTGCATCTCAGAAATTGTGTCACTACATGTTGGCTCACTCAGTCAAACCGATGGCTAAAATTTACCCTTTGAAGTATTTCCTAAGTAAAGCTACCCTCACTGGCAGATTGGCTAAATGGGTTATTCTTCTTAGTGAATTTGACATAGAATATATTGAGTGTAAAGAAATAAAAGGGCAAGCAATTGTAGATCAACTGGCTAATGCTCCACTACATGATAATGAACCAATCAATGTTTTGTTCCTAGATGGATCTATTTTGCAAATCACTCATAGATCCTGGAAAATGTTCTTCGATGGATCCTTCACACAACCAAGCTCAGGTGCAAGGATTTTTTTTTTGACTCCTCAAAACTATTCTATTCCAAAGGTGTACAAGCTCATGTTTCCTTGTACCACCAACATAGCAGAATATGAAGCACTGGTAAATGGAATCAAACTGGCTCTTGAATGGAATGTTTCTGAGTTACATGTCCATGGTGACTCTCAACATGTAATCAACCAAATCAATGATATATACTAGACTAAGGATGAAAAACTCATGCCTTATAAATGAATGGTTGATGACTTTAAGAAATATTTCACTTACATCACATTTCAACAAGTCCCAAGGGTACATAATAGAGTAGCTGATGCCATGGCTACACTTGCTTCCTCACAGAAACAAGAGGATGATTTCCACTATGAGTTCCTGGTGGAAGAAATCCATTTCCCTTCCTACAACTCCCTTGACTCCCAAATGGTCTGTTCAGTCATTGAACATGAATCCTCCCATTATCACCATGTTAACTCTTACCTGCACCATCAAGTAATTCCTGATGGACTAACTAGAAATGAAAAATGACACCTCATCCACAATGCCTCATGGTATGTTCTTGTGGATAACGATTTGTATAGGCAAGGATTAGATGGTACTTTTCTTAGGTGTATAGAAAAAGAAGAGTCTAAACATGCATTGTCTAAAGTCCACGAAGGAATTTGTGGTTCTCATTCTAACGGTCTGACTCTGGCCTAAAAACTGCTTAGAGTAGGGTATTATTGGCCAGATATGGAGAAAGAAGCTATCAAGTTCGCAAAAACTTGTAAGAAATGTCAGCTACATGGCAATCTTATACATGCTCAAGCAAGGGAGCTCATTCCTTTTGTCACACACTGGCCCTTTCAACAATGTGCATTTGATCTCATTGGGTAGATTTACCCCTCATCTTCTAATGGACACAAGTTCATTATTACAGCTACTGAGTATTTTACCAAGTGGGTTGAGGCAGTCCCACTCATTAAAGTGACAGGACAACAGGTCTCACTGTTCATTCTGAACTACACCATTTGTTGCTATGGAATACCTTCCTCCATCATCATTGATAATAAAGGTCAATTTAAGAATAGCATTATGGATCAGTTGTGTGAAAAAATAAAAATCACACAACATTGTTCTTCCATCTATTACCCATAAGGTAATGGGCAGGATGAGGCCTCAAATAAATTTTTTTTTTAAATCTTACATCGTACAGTTAACAAGTCTGGAAGGGATTGGCACCTATAGATCAATCCTACATTATGGGCTTACAGAATGAGCATTAGAACACCTACAGGGGAAACCCCTTTTGCACTGGTATATGGGGCAAAAGAAATCTTACCCCTAGAGGTAGAAATCCCATCTCTTAGGGTTTCTTTGCGCAGACTTGTACCAGATGAAGAGTACCAAGTTTTGAGACTCCAAGAACTAGAGATGCTGGATGAACATTAGAAATTGGCCTTTGATCACCTCAGAGCTTATCATAAAAGAATGTCAAGAGGATACAACAAGAAAGTCAGACCTAGAGAACTTTAGGTGGGCGACCTTGTGTTGAGAGAAAATCCCCGTAATCAGTCACACAGAGAATAGAAGGGGAAGTTTGAACCCAAATGGCTGGGTCCTTATATCATTACTGCAGCATTCAGCTCTGAAGCCTATTGACTCTCCACACCTGAAGGAAAACCGCTTCAAGAGCCCATCAACACTCTCCATCTGAAGAAGTTCTACACCTAAGGCATTCTTGGTGATCAACACCATGTACATAGTAATGTCCTGAAAAATATCTAAAAATTGGAAAATGTCCTAAAAAAATGATCATCTTGGTGAAAACCTAGCAATAGGCGCCTTGATGCATCAATCAAAAAAATGGAAAAATGGAAAAATACAAAAAAAATTGAAAAAGAAGAAAAAATGCCTTGGTGAAAACATGGTAAACAGGCACCATGGTAGAAAAAATAGAATCTCTACCAAGAAGGTGAAAACTTGGTAAACAGGTGCCTCTTGTACTCAGCGCTCCATCTATCAATGCTCAATCTTGGCATCAATCCTTTGCTTCAGTTTGTACATATCTGTATAGTTGGAAAATGGAAGCACTTCCATTTTAGACTTGTTTAGCCTTCCGAGTAAGTGGTTTGGGGTCATGACAAGCGCCTTGACTGGGTTCCTGATCTTGACATGGCTTCCGCCCTGTTCTGCTTTTCTGTCCACCATTTTCTGACCTGATTTCTGCATTCTGGGATACAGACCTGTGTTTCTGGGATTTAGGGACAGGGTCAACCTTGACCCTGACCTAGGATAGGGTCAACCTCAGCCCTGACCTAGGAAAGGGTCAACCTCAACCCTGTCCCAGGGTGCAAATCCTAGGAACTTTCAGTTTCTAGATGTCGGTCTTTGCAAAAGTTGTTTCCCGCTTCCGGGTCGGCTGTTTCGGGTTCTGAAGCATCGATTCCTAAATTATATTTAATATAGGTCCTCTCCTAGGTGTAAAGGCTTAAATGGTGATTTAATTATCCTATGTAGGCCTCCTTAGAAGATTGTACCCTAGTTTCATATAAAAGGGAGCTTTCTCCTCTCATTTTCTCTAAGCATCATTATGCAATTGAGAAGGATTTTCAAGTGCAATCCAAGCAAGCTAAGTAGAAAGATTTCAAGAAAGCATCCATCCATTATCAAGCATTCAAGCATCCATTTTCATGAAGGAGATCCATTGGAGGCCATTGAAGGATTCAAGCTACATAGTGCCCTTTTGGTGATCTCTCCATCTACCTTTTTCCAAGCCTCTTCCAAATTCAATAACCCATTCAAGACTTGGTGTTGGAGATCTGCAAGCGATTGATTGAAGACATCCTACATGATACATTCTACATTCTAGATCCATTTCATGCATACATACTTGTGGATTCATAGATTCGAATCTGCCACAAGGGCTTCCATATAAGCAAGGTGAATTTATGTGTTTACTTTGTTTATCTCTGCAATTTCAATTATATTATAAGGTTAATTCCAAAACTAGGGTTTGACAAAGGCAAACCCCTCCCCCACAACAAAAAAACCTTTTTTCTTGCAGGTATAGGTTTGGGACTATAGATTTGAGACCAGATCTTGATACCCTTTTCGGATTTCTTTCAGACTGTGTGAATAGGGACACTTTCAGAGTTGAGCAGATTGAGTTGGAAAAAGTGGTACAGGGTCAACCTTTTTCATAAGATGACATTGGATTAGAAAAATATTTATGGGTTTTGTTTGTCTCTGCGTTCCGGTTCTGGATCATACTTCAGTTTTTCCAGAAATAGCCTACAAACCTCAAAAAATAGCATTCTTTGATCTGCACTATTTTAAGGTTGGTACTTCATTTCATCCATTTCAATTCCTAGAACTATCATATACATTCCTTTCTAAAACAGGAATTTAAGATCTTTCCTCTTTGCTCTCATTTCCAAATGATTGATTCATTTGTGCATTGAGCCTTTTTGGGTTGATCAATTTGGATCTTTCATTTGTGCATTTGAGGTTGAAAGGAACATCTTATCTTCCCCACACATCACACAAACATCTACATTTTCAAATGTGACATCCATTTCATATGTTACAC